>CM045730.1:3172500-3192500 GCA_024760905.1 Plotosus lineatus | reverse complement strand
CATACTTCTTTCTAAACTTGGGGCATTCTATGAGCATCAAAGATAAGCAAAGTATTTCCTATCGTATGTTGTGTAATTTACGTGTGTAAACTATCAAGAAGTACTGGAGCACGAGGGACGTGTAAGGGCTGAAGATTCTACAGTGATTAATGTGAACTTCTGCTTAAAATGTGGGACTTCTCGGGATCAACATTTAAATAAAGTTATGTTGTCTGTTTTTCATACAGTGTTTACTGTACACTGAGGTTTGTGTGGGAAGTATGAGAAAACTGCCTACATTTGATAATCAGCAAGAGTATTTAAGGGAATTTGCGTATAGGTTTATACACTGGCTGGCTTTTCTCAAATTGGGCCCTTCCTTCAACACTTTTGTGCACTTTTTGCTTGTTTAAAATCAGAAAATACCCCAATGTTCATGTTCCTAAATAAACAAACATGTTTGTGTACAACAAACAAAATCCCAAAGCTTTTAGAATCTTATCAGAGCCAAATAGCTTCCTCTGAGGGAAACAAATAGCTCAGATTACTATGTGGCCAAGAGTTTCTTGGAGTGACTGTCAAATCACAGTTGGCTCCCTCTATAAATGTCCTAAATAGGGCACACCCTAATAGCACCAACAGCAGACCTGGTGCAGTACTTAATTATCAAGTACTTATTTAATTCAGTATGGCAGCACACTAGGAAGCTTCACTATTAGAGGTAAATAAAAAATGGAATAGCACAGAGATTTGAAAAAAAATAAAATAAAATAAATAAATACCTCTTCTCTCCTCGGTACTCAAACTTCACCCGAACATCATTCTGTAAAGTAGGCAGCATCATTAAAGTATCAACCAGAGGAGCAATACTTTCCATTCCATCATTTCCTTCATTTGATCCTTAACTAAAAGCAGGTTATGTAAATACTTCCTAAATATAGGTCTCTGCACTGTGCTAAACAGACAAAAATGGTTGTTAGATCAACAAGAACTTCCTAAAAGCTCTGATGTTTATCATTGTCGTGCTCTTCTTTTCTTTTATGATGCGGTGTTACTGTGTTCAGTTAACAGACCTGGTTCTTGGGAGATGATACTTTTGATTTTCCAAGATCAGGCATGGCTGACCGGCTGGAGCGCTGCAGTTCAGCCAGGTCTTGCATGATGGAGTTTAAAACTTCCTGTTCATCTGTACAGAGAAAGACACAACCATTAAAAAAAAAAAATGAACTGGCATTAACGGAAAAACACAGTAACTTTTAGGAAATTTGTACAAACCCATGGTCACTGCTCAGATATTGCCCCAGGAGTTCAGGAAAGAGGATTTGCCCATCAGATGGGTTCCTTTCTCCTACATGTAGAAAGCATATGCTTAAATATTTGTATTAATGCTAAAAACTCCTGCGTTGCTTCAACAAAGAACCTTGTATTTGTTATTTTATTCATGGATTGGCTAAAAAGGGCCATTTGCATTTAAAGATGCAAATCAATAAAAAAAATCTTGATTGAAACTTTCCTGCAGTGACTCACTTTTCAGCTAGGAACAATTCTTTCAACCCTAATTGATGCAGTTAGAAGCTTTTCCTTTATTAAAACCCTACTAACTAAAGTGGACACTAAAGGTCTCTAGATCAGTTTTCTCCCCGTATTCAGATCCCCAAATCCTCAGTTTCTAGATTACCTTTATTCATGAAAATGTAACAACTTAAATTACAACAAATATGACATCCTTTTCAATGCATATATTCCTCAAAATGGACATGGAATAGATATTCAGACTGAAAATGCATTGATAGAACTGGACGATATGACAAAAATGATACTGCAACATTTTCATAGTAATATGTGCGAATCAGATGATTTGCTGTGGCGACACTCGAGAATGGGAAAAAGCCAAAAAGAAAAGAAGAAGAAGATTTAGCATAATGCACAATGGGCAGTGGTGGTCTGTTGGTATAAGGCGCTGGATCGCTGATTCTAAGGTTGGGGGTTTGAGTCCCTCTCTCCACAAGGTTGTCACTGTCCCCCCCAGTGCAGCTAACTGGGTTATCAAAGGCAGGCCATGTCTCTCACTGTCTATGGTGAGAGGCATGTAAAAGAACCATTGCTGACTTTCGTAAAGAGTAGCTGCAAAGCCGTCAGCGTGTTTCTGTCCCTTGCTAAAGGGTTGTGTCGAGAAGGGCATCCGATGTAAAAACCTATGCCAAATCAAACGTGCGAATCATTCACTGTGGCGACTCCTGATAAACGGGAAAAGCCGAAAGGAAATCTCATTTAGCATAATGCACAGCATCTCATGTTAAGAAAAATAATTTTCAGACACAACAGAACATGACAGCAAAAGCCGGTAGTATGCATACAGTCACCGGAGAGTCCTGGGCACTTGCATAGTCTTGTGCACACCTGTGAACAGGTGGCGCTCTCCATAGCCGTCATAATTTTGCACCGCTCATTTATTAGATCTAGTGCTGTGATTGGGTGCTGTATTTTTGAACAAAAAACTCCACTTACACTTGTTTTGTTTTGTTCCCTGAGTTTTGTTGTGGTTTTCTATATGTTCTGGGTCCATAAAGCCCTGTAATATTCTTTAAGTTTGTTCTACATATCCAGCTTCATGATGCCACCTCTTCACTTACATATTCATGAAGATAAAACACTGTAGCCGCCTGTTCATTTCTACAGGAATACACTCATGGGCTCCTGATTGGGGCATCCACAAGGTATCTGTCTATTAACCCGAAGGTCACAATTTCAAATCTGGTTTAATCAGACAGAAATCTGCCAGCCAATCATGGGCATCTGTGAGCGCAATCGTATGAGGGGGCAATAGTGATTGGTGATGGTTGTGTGATAGGCAATACTTAATGAGTGGGGATTGGAAACGACTGGCGGGGGGGGGGGGGGGGGGGGGGGGGGGGGTATCTCACATTTCGGCATTCCCTTGTTGTGACCAAGTCTTTCTTTAATTGAGAAAGATCAGCTGTAATGGTAGGTCACGTTTTGGCATTGGATGCCCACATGGGACTTGAAAATAACTAAAAGAAAATCCCATCAGTCCATATATTAAATCGTGCAAGAAACAGCTGTGAGAGTATGATCGATCAATGCAGGAATTGTATGACCCACTCTATTCTTGATTTTGATTGGTTGGGGGGGGTGACAGTGACAAGCGTGGTGGTTTCCTAGATTTTGCTGAAGGCGTTACTGCACAAAGGACACGAATGTTAGGTAATACAGAACTTTTTAGGATTTTAAAATAGATGATAAGTGGTGCCAGTAAAAAAAACAGGCTTTAAATAGTTTAAAGATGTTTAGTGACATTGTAAACTGCAAGATATGATTCTGTATCAGCCCATCTTCATGTTTTCACGTCTGCTTTACTATGACTATCACTAATCTTGGTACCTGAACAGATTGTTACTATTAGGTTCAATGTCATAAATTATGACATTAGTAAACCTAAACCTGACGCCAGAATCTTGAACTAATCGTTTCTTTAAAGTTCTCTAAAGAATTACAAGTGGATTCAGAATTAAATAAATAATTAAATTCTCTAATTTAAGATACTCCGCTTCTAATTTATTAACCATGCAAATTTATGCATGCCTGCATATTTAATTCGACGGGTTCTAATTTGCATAAAATACACCGACATCAGTTCGCAAAGACAAATTGTGTTATATGTTTTAAAAATATATTCATCTAACTTTAAAGTCTTGCCTGTGCTTTCGGGATGACAAAAAAAATTAAAATTGACAAGTTGTGAGGGAAAACATTTCCCAGGACTCCTTTTTAGCTATTTGCCTGATGCTAACTTCTTGACATGCTAGAACATGTTCGGGAAAGTGTTGTCAATTGAAAAAAGTGACAAGTAAAGTTTATTACACAATCCTACAAAGTAACATTTTATAAACCAGAAATTACCAACGTTTTTATTATACGTTTATCCTTAAAAATAATCCATTGCTAACCCAGAAGCTCGCACACACAGCCTCACATTCCTTTCACACCTTAAGAAATAAAATGATACTAAACTATAGCTTGCGAGCTACCGACAACCCGTCAAGTCAGCTTGCTAAACCGCTAGCATGCTAGCAACTTTACATAACTGACAGGTTTATTAAAGACGCTGAATATTAATAATTCAAACAGTACACAAGAGGCCTTTGTTAAATTTAACTTAATGACGATTAAAAAAAAAATCAGCAGCCATGGTTTGCTAGCTAGCTGCTCTGGCTATGCTAATTTTCGATGAGGTTAGTTGAGGCGTCGCGCGAGAAGACACATAGCTAGCTAGCTAACTAACAGCATCTCGCGCAAGTCGAAAGCGTTACGTCAGAAATTGTGATTTTTGCAATTATTTATGATTACACGGTATGTAGGGAATTAAATGCTACAGAAACAAACACAATTCTCACCTGGGTTGTCTGTGTCGAGTTCACTTCCTCATCCAAAACGGCCCTGGAAGTACGGGCCTGGTAGAAATGTGAAAAGTAATAAAGTCCCGTTCAGAAGTTCAAACCGACAAGCTCTGTTCTGTACATATCATATCGGAGCTTAAATTAGCCGAGTATATCGTTATCATAGCACATTGTAGCTTTGCCAGGTCATTATCAACCACTGAAAACTAAACTAACTTGAGACATTAGATATAGATGATGGTGACGCTAATACGCCAGCATCTACAATAAAACACGTTTTTAAACGGAGGGACAGCTAACGTTTGGCTATTAAGCGTTTATCGGTCTGTTTTGTTTACATGCAAAAAAAAAAAACAACCTCCAACACGACACTATCCGACTCACCAGGCTGCTCCCCCCCCCGCTAGTTCGGTGGTTACTGTCCGTGGAACAGACCGACCACTACAGAAGTTGAAGCCGACTCTCAAATCTAACCAAAATTTCTACTTAAGTGCCCTATGTAAAATTCGAATACCACAATATGTAGTGCCCTTAGTATTTCACCGCGAGCTATTTGAAATACAACCATCTGTGACGCGCGTATTTTACGCTCTTCGTGCCTTTGATCTTTACGCCAAATTGTGGTGGGGAGGATTATTTCCTCCGTGTCACATCGCCATCAAGCGGTCACCAAGTGTAATTTAAAAAAAAAATCGCAATTTTCTGTTGAATGGTGAAGCGCAAAAAGCTAGTGTTTGAAGGCACTCACTCATTTATTGAAGCGCTTAATCCTATTTAGGTCGTGGGGAGACTAGGCAAAAGCAGGGTACATCATGGACAGTTCGTCAAATCATTACAGGGCAACACATACACCTAGGGGCAATTTAGAACAGCCATTTAGCATAATGTGTATGTCTTTGGATAGTGGGAGGAAACTGGAAAACTGAGAGGAAAGTCATGCAAGCGCAGGGATGCAAGCCAAAATTCCACACAGAAACCGTTTTGATGAGACTAGCATCTTGAAGAGAGCTTGCGTGTTCCTATGAGTCGAAGAGCTATGCAGGCAGGAGCATCTGGCTTTTGGTAGGGCCCAGAGACAGGTCGACAGGTAGGGGCCTGCCAAAGAGTAGTCTCCTGTTCCTCCAGATTGGGGTCTGGGCAGTCAGGTCTTCTCTATCTCCTTTTAAAAAGAGCTGATTACAGACATAAGGACAATGTGAACTGAGTGAACAACCTTGTCTTGTCTGTGAGCAAAGACTGTTGATCAAGACCTTTTCGAATGGGATTGATTGGTGAATGCCTTCTGCTACACTAGGAGTCAAGAGGCTTAAGTCAAGTTAAGTCTATACAGAAGCATCCTTGCTGAGCCCATGACTCGAAACAAGCTGGAACCTTTCCCAGCCAACTTCAAGCAAAAAAGCAGGGTACACCCTGAACATCAGTTTATTGCAGGGTGCGCATAGAGACAAACAACCATTCACACTCCCATTCACATTTAAAGTAAATTTAGAGTAGTCTGTTCACCGAATCTGCATGTTTTTGGACTATGAAAGTAAACCGGGACACTCAAGAGGAAATCCATACAGAGAGGGCGAGGACATGCAAACTTTACAAGAAAAGATCCCATTGTAAATGCACAGTGGCAACTACTGAAGTACTGTACCATACTCCCATCAAGATCATTCATTCATTCGACCTAATCAACCACTTCATCCCGGTCAGTGTCACCATGGATCTGTGAGTCCATCCCAGGAGCAAGCTGTGAATACAGTAAGAATGAGACACCAGTTTGGTGTCCCCTGGCATGTTTTACTGTGAAACGCCTAGATTAGTGTTGATGCGTCACATGATTAGTTCAGTGGAGTCAATCTGTGTGGAATTAAAGTGGCACATATTATCAAAATAAATATGAATGCACATTCTTGAAAGACGTCAACATTTGTGGATCCCAAGGTGCATCAAAACAAAACTCCAAAAAAATCGCAATCAGTATTTGTTTAGCGGTTTTAAAAATCCCAAACTTTGAACATCAGACAAGCCTCTATTAAATTAATTCTTAATTTAAAAAAGAATTAAAAAAATACTGTGTAATACCTATGCTTTCAAGATCCATCAAAGTTTAAGAAGCATCCAGAAGGCCACCATGATGCTACCACCCACATGTCTTACTGTCAGGATGATGTCAGAGTTGGTCAGTTCTCAAATTTGAATTATTAAAAATTCGAAGCGTTTGTTTCCCCTGAATGAAGACACTTCAAACGCAACGTAGAAATGAAAGTCTAACTGAATATCATGCTATATTACTGCGATGATGTTTATAATGTACATTATTAAAAGGCATAGGACTTTAGTTCGCGAAGCAGAGGCTATCAAATCAGTGCTGTTTATTTAAACACAGCTACAGGTTTACAGATGTGACATCAGGAGCAGAGACACTACAAAGAAGGGAAATGAATTAAATTTATTGAATTTGAACTTCCTGTTTTCCATCATTATATATTCCACTCTGAAAACACTTGGCACAAACAACACGGCACATTTTTTGGTGAGAAGAAAACTCTTGAATAATAATATAGAGATTAAGGCACTGCCTAAAAGCAGAGCTCCAGATAGATATCTCCACTGATAGGTAACTGAAGCTGGTGTAAGAGTAGCATGGCTCTATTAAGGGCAAAAATCAAGACCATACCCTGTGATTCCCAATTTTTTTTTTTCTTATTAACTGTATTCTTGATTAATTATTCAAGGTAAATTTAGGTACTTTGCTCAATTGCACTTCAGCTACAATGTTGGAGGAAGGGATAGGATTATGGCCTAAAACCTGCCTTGTACCTGTATGACCTGCCTTGTGAACTTGATTATCCGTTTAACAAGTTTATGTTCAGTGCTGCCTACCTGAGTTTATGTTATGTGTTTTATTCCGTGCAAGTCTGAGCAGTGGTTTAGGAGCCTCTTTTTTTTGGGGGGGAGGGGGGGGTCAGTTTTGTTATTAATATATTTATATAATAATATGTACCTATTCCACATTATTACATGTAAAACAAGACACAATTTCACAATTGAGTTTTCAATGCAAAAAATCACTTTATTTAATTGTTTCATGAGTTTGCCATGCTATGAACCATACATGACAACTGTCACACTATAAACAATTTAAAATAAACTATAAAAACCTATATATATTTTTTTTCCTTTTCCTCTGTTATGCATAGTATACTCTAGAACAATAATTCATCTCAGGCACACTGGATATACGCTCGATAGTCCCCAACAGAGAACGTTAAACAAAAAGACAATCATCGTGCTGATGCTGTTTATATATGATCAATAAACTTGACATTAATAGGAGCTCCGGGGCACAGCAAGCCATGAGTTTTGGCTCGGACGTCACCTGTGAGTGGAGACACCTCGATGTGGAACTTCTGAAGGAGCTGGAAAAGATCACATGAGTGTTAGGAGATTAAAAAAAAGAAAGAAAGAACACACAAGTTATGTCCAGTTTTTTCTCTTTCTCTAATGCTGACAGATTTTCTGTGACTTTAATTCATCTTATCAGCACATTGTGGAAAAAGTTCATCTGAGGAAATTTTATAAAACAAAATAAAATAAACCTATGGTAACATTTATAGTGTTTGAGCCAGATACAATAATACTGTATCTAGAGTTACAAAACTAAAAAAAAAAAAAAGTAGTTACACACAGGTTTAGTTCCATTGTACACACACCTGCGTGAGAGTCAAGTACATCTCGAGTTCTGCTATCCTCCTGCCGATGCAGCTCCTGATGCCATGGCCAAATGGAATGGAGCCAAAATTGTCCACTCGATCTGAAATATCTTTACGGAGCCAGCGTTCAGGATGGAACTCATCCGCGTTGGGAAAATTCTCCTCATCCATGGAAGTGGAGTAATGACAAAGAGCCAACTGAGTCTGAAATAAGAGAGAAAGATGTTGATGAATATCAGATGAATTCTAACAATGTCTATAAAACTGGGCTGATTACAGAAATATTGGCACCCTTCAAACCATTACTCCAAAATGGCTGCACAAAATAAACCTACAGCCACAAACACACACTAGTCATGTGTTTCAGCAACCTGAATTAAGCTTAGTCTGAAACAGACATCAACAAAAAAGAAAATTTGGGGGGAAAAAAAAAAAAAATCTTTCTTCAAAGATGTTAACTATCACTTTTCAAAAAAAAAAAAAAACATTTAATGAAAATTATTAATAGAGGCAATAAAAACAAAACAAAAAAAATTTCTTTCTTTACTTTCTCCAGTAATTTTAGTCATAGCTAAGCCAAGGAGGGGTGAAGGCAAGCACAGCTTGCTGAGATACGTGATTCTATCTGCTCAAACTGCCACAAATGTGAGCCACTCCACAGAAAGTAGGCTGTTGCATCCAAAAATGAAAAATTAGCTTTTTACAGTCAGATAGAGGAGGCCCAAAGCTGAAAAATGCAGCAAAAAGTTTGTCAATACATGAAAACTGACCGAGCTACGCCATTTCTTGTGTCAGCATTCAACTAAAAATTTCACATGACGTTTTAGAGAAAAATGAGCACAAAGATTGCCCTTCTTCCAACATCATTAGTCCTTCGCAACCAAAATTTTTATGCACCTCCGCCATATAAACTTTTAGAAAACATGTCTCGGAAAAGTTTTAGGAAGAGATGATAAGAGAACTCATCCTTATTTTAATCTGACACGCCCTTTTTAAACCTATCATTCACCATGGCAACCCCCAAAAATGAACAAAAAGATGACTTTTTTTTTCATTTCTGTTTATTCCAATAAGATCAGTACTGTATGTATCTTTTCGGCCATTATATAAAGGTTCAAATGCCTTCAAATGATACTGATTGAAAAAAAACAAACAAAAAAAAACCACTGTCAGCTTCAAACAATCACACTGAAATAAAGAAAACTATATATAAAAAACTATATAACAAAACTCTCTGATCTCTTTATACAAGTAAGCTTCATCAACCCTGACGTCATCATTATCATCTTCATCTATATCCTGCTCAGCAGAAAGGATCACATCATCACAAACACAACAAACTGATTCATACACACTTATTAACAGATGCCTCTTCTTCATCAACATCAAAATCTTCATCAACACAGCTGGCATCATCATCATCATCAGTTTGTTCATCTGTAAAAGGAATGAAACATTTAAGTATTTTTCAGGTCTTGACCAATTTTCGTACAAAACTAAACAACGCATGATCCAGCATGTCCAGTCCAGACAAGATTACATACAAATCAAATAATCAAAAAAATTCCATTATCAAATTTTGCATGCAGAGAAAAATACTCACCGGAAAAATAATCTTCAAGAACGCCAAGCATTTCGGCATCTTCAAAGCCCAATTCTCACGTGTAATTTAGCATCTATACTAATGCTGCTTGGCATCACAGATGATATTGCACTCTCCTTTTCCAGAAATTGTGTATTCACAATCTTATAAATAAACTTAGCTACTGTTGTTATCTAGTTTTAGGAAGGTTACCGCCAGAAAAATGGGGGGGAGGGACATTTTTTGTGAATTTTAGTTAGCAAGTGATAGTTGAATACTTGTTTTAATAGTTTATGCAAAAATCCGAATTTCGATAAAAAAATTTTTACTTTTTTTTTTACTTTTCTGGCCTTCATCTCAATATTGGTCTGTGCGGCAAGCGCCTACTTTCGGTGAAGCGCCTCATATGCATATTCACCGGCAGCTTAGCAAACTTTGGAGAAACGTGCTATCCAACCTCTTGTACACATGACCTCACACACATCCATGATTGGCCAGTGATTGTTTTGAGTGTCAGGTAAACAACCATATGCCAAACTCGCCCTCTCTGAGGGCTCAACCAATTGTCGCTCATGATCGCCCAGCCATGGATGGCTGGCTGCATCAACCTAGCCTTGAATTCCAATCTTCAGGATGTCAGTGGGACATCATGCCTAAACAGCAAGCCGAAGAATGGTAATTTTCAAATAACAAAATAAAACAGATAAGCAAGCATGCAGAACCAAGACTTACCCCTTTGGGGATGAAATAACCCCCCACGATGAGGTCATCCTGGGTGATTCTACCATTTCCAGGAAGAACTGGATAAAGCCTGCAGTCGACATAGAGAACAAATTTATTAACATATTGACAGATTAGCTCTGGAGAAGAAAGAACATTACCCTTCAAACCAAAATAATGATACATTTACAAAGATGTTTGGCAAACGCCCTTCAGCAGAATGACTTACATTTATTATTTCACACAACTGAGCATTAACGCCCAACACCAACAACTTGGTGGAACTTGGGCTGGAACCCCCAACCCTTGAGTCACTATCCCAGAGCCTTAACCGCTGGGTTACCGCTGGGCCACCTCTGCCCCTTTAGAATAATAATTATTAATACGAGTGTTGTCAGTACTGCTGTATGGTGCAGAATTCTTCAGATAAAACCGAGGCCTTCTCTTTCACTTACGAGACTTTTTCAAGAAGTGCTTTAGGCAGATCCTGAGCATAAGATGCGTAGAAAAGATTGCACAAATCAGCCTATGGATAAGAACACATCAGCCACCAAGAGCAAGAGATGTAACTGAGAGAAAATGGGGATTTATTGGTTCCATATGGAGATGAGATTGAATCACCACAGCACAGCGAGCACTGGAGTGGAATGCCATGAATCTGAAGATAGGGCAACTAAAAACAACCTGGATAAGAACATCGCTGTTTGAACTAAGAACAAAATAAACTAACACGCGGACCAGCAAAGACGGCAAGACACCGCTCCAGATGGGATCTGCATCAGTGAAGGCTTGGTAAGTGAGGAGAGCGTGTGAAGTTTTTTTTACCTAAGTGTCTCCTTTACGAGTCCTCTAATGAGTGGCAGCTGAGGAACGTCATCTGCAGTCGGGACTCGTCCACCAAGTACACGGGTCACTTCGTCATAGATCTGCTGTTGCACGATGGGATGCTTGGCCAGGAGATATGTACTCCATGATAATGTGAAAGATGTCTGGAGGGAGGGTGGATGAAAGGTTTGTTATAGAATGATTTATTTCTCCTGTCCTTTCCATCAAATTTACATTTTATCAATAACTTTATGCTTTTAGGGTCCTGGAGAGGCAGAAACCCATCTCAGCTGACTGGGCGAAGGTAGGGTACAGCCAATCTCACAGGGCCAGCACATACACATAACCATTCACACTTACTTTAATACCTGGGGCAATTTGTAACAGCCATTTGGAATAATGTGCATGTCTTTGGTCTGTGGGAGGAGACCAGATTACCCAGAGGAAACCCACAAAAGCACCGAACATACAAACCTCATACGAAACCCCCTCGCAAGCCTCTGGATTCAGACCTAGATACGTTTTAGTTTTGAGGTGGACATACTAACCACTACTAGCCACTGTGCTGCCCCAGTGTGAAATTAGCCAATGAAAAAAGGAAGCACGGTATGTACAGTGGTTAGCACTTTCATCTCATAGCAAGAAGGTCCTGAGTTCGATTGTCGTGCTTGATCATTTCTGCGTGCTTACATGAGTTTCCTCCGGGTACTCCGCCACAGTACAAAAGCATGCACAGTAGACCAACTGGCCGTTCCAAATTGACCCTTGGTGTGAGTGGGAGTGTGAATGGTTGTATGTGTCTTGGCCCTGCGATGGCTTAGCTATCTGTCCAGAGTGTTCTTCACTGAGAATCAGCCAAGTTGGGCACCAGCCTCCATGTCACGCTAATTAGCAACTTAAAAAAAAAAATGAATGAATGAATCTGCTTACAGTGAAAGTTGAACAGTGAAATTGTTTTATTTATGTATACTAGCATTTTTAGGAAGTTATAATCAGAGCACGCACGCATGCACACACACACACACACACACACACACACACACACACACACACCTTCACGTCTTCACAAAGGCATTTTCCCAGAGTATATGCAGGTTTAACAAAATGCATCACTTTAGCCTTAGGCGCAGGATTAGATGTGATTCTCTGTCAGGATTTTTAGACTGAAGCAAGATTCTCATGCCAGTGATTTGGCGAATGAGAAATATGAAAGTTTATTTTATGGAATGAATGGAGAGGTGTTCAGGGTGTACTCCAGTTTTGCCCCGATAAGCTCCAGCCTTCTTGCCACCACATGTGGTTTGGCAAATAAACAAATTCACTTGGATAAGTGCAAACCTCTACCAAGCCCAGCAATCCCCTTATGAGATTTATGAAACACCAAAACAAATATCATAATTTCTCACCATGTTAAAGAATCATTTAAAAAAATCCTGGATCTAGAATTTGTTCCGGATTGTCTCCAAAATCTAATAGAGCCTTCTTCCCACTTCTGGTAGAAATTTCATGAAAATCTTTCCACAAAATACCCTTTTCTTTTGCAGTGTTCTGCTATAAACAAGAACACAAAGTGATGATAAAGCATACCCTACATGGTGGAGGTAAAAAAAAAAGAGATTAAGGACAAGCTGCTATGTATATAATCCACCCGACATGTTACCGTGTCTACGCCAGCCAAAAGCATTTCAGTCATGTTGGCATAAATCTCCTCCAGATTCATTTCCCTGGTAACCAGCATGTGGGTAAGCAGGCCTCCTTTCACCTCCTCTCCTCGCTCCACCTTCTGCTTGATCTCTGCCAACTTCCTGTCAATGTGGATCTGGCCTGAAATACATAAAAGCACATGCATGTGCATACATGCGAACACACACACACACACACACACACACACACACACACACACACACACACAGAGTTGCCAAGCTTTTTTCAAGCCCTATTAACATCCGCATTTTCCTATAATTCCCCTCCATGCTTACTAAATTTGAAGAGGCCATCCCAGGAATGACAGAATTCCTCCCAAGGTTTAGGAATGATGGGGCGCAACCATTTGGGGATTGCACCAGCGTACATGGTCGTCTTGAAGGAATTAAACATAAGCTGGAGGGCCTCGATGTATTCCTGGCTCATCTTGGGAATCTCGTCTTCCAAGCAGCCAAGACGGGTCTCATATAAGATGGACGCCACTCCTAAAATTAAGGATTAGGCATTTAAAAATTGCATCTAAAAGGCTGCTCAAAGAATGTAAGGTACAGTAACTGTACTGTATAACTTGGCATAGTTATTATGAAATGTCTCCCCCTCGTGGACACCGGATTAACATGATTGACGCATATTTTAAAAAGGCATTGTTTTGAGAATTGGGGAATTTCATGCATGGATCACCTCAAAATGTAACTGTTTCTTACTTGTACCATACCCTATTCTAGAAAAAAGTTTTATGCAAATCTGTGCATAACCTTTTAAGTTATTGTGCACACAAACCGACAAATTAATAATCAGACAAATTATATGTATGTATATAATATGGAGTCCCCCACCATAAAATGACTGTGTAATTGTCCTGGATTTTTTTTCCCCTTCTCCGTCTCTTGATTGCAGTTGATTCTTCTTCCTCCGAGTTGCTTTCCAAGTCCTTTTCACAAAGAACTTGACCAATGTTAATTGTTTTTGTTGCAAAATTTTCCTGAAGTGCATCATAGCATTATTGGTTACCCCCATTTCATTAATTAAGGACCTCAGAACACTCTCCCTTCCCTCATCTTCATCAAGTGACAGATCACCAGGCAAAGATTTTTTTTTGCTCTTCTTGCAGGTGTTGCAGCTCGTCGGTACTTAATGCAATTTCGTGGCTTAGTGAAAGTTCATGAACATTTGCCGGCTCTATTCAAACTTAAAAAAGCAAGGTATATTTTCCTTGTATTTTTTGGATCAAACTCTGATTTGTTCAACTAAAGAGTCATTCGACCACCGACGTTCCTCTGTATTATCAAATTGATTCTTGTAATAAAACTGACAAAATTTAAGTTGTCTGCTTCAGAAATAAAATGTGCAATTTATGATGGAATTTGTTCGGCTGAATTCAAATATCTGCAACAAATGGCCGACTGTTACTACAATATTAAAATTTTTACATTTGATGTAAACATAACTTCGGTTGTTGATCACTACATAAGACTTCTGAAGATGTTTTTTCATAATTTCTAATTAATATCTATTCAATCATGGTTTCTTGGATTATTTAGATAATATTTCACCTGTTCCCTTAAATAACACTTAAAAATAAGCAGAAGGCTTATATTAAATTCATTTTGGAAAAAAAGGTGAAAAAAAATAAAAACATTATAAACATATCTATAAGTACAGAAATTGGTTCTTATTCAGATTTTACTATGCGCTTCCAGGCCTGTCCCTTGAAATGTAGTACTTTCTATTTTTGTCTTGTTTTCAAACCTTTCCCACGTGGAAGTACAGTGTATAAATAACAATGGTTGATATAATCATTCGGCTCTCTCCAAATCCTTGGCACAGCAAAAGGCATCACTTTACTTGTCATGTTCAACCACCAGTAAAAACTTGTTGCAAAATATGCAGGGTCCAGTTCATGTCCTAATCCCTAATTTTGCAGCCAAAGAAAAGGTGGTAGGCCTTCTTAGCCATAGCAGGTGTGCTGTGCTTTTATACTGCAAAAGTCACTACAAATATGGAAATCATCAGCACTGTTCACACAAGTACAACACATGTATTCATCTAAACCAGGGCTTGGCAACCCATGGCTCCAGAGCCTCATGCAGCTCTTTCACTTCTATGATGCGGCTCCGTTGCTTTTAAAAATAATGAATGTGTACTTTATGGTGGCCGACAGGTACAAACGTGCTTCATATACAAAAACCACTGCATCACCAAAAACAACTGCAAAAAGAAAATGCCACTTATTTACTCACATCAGAAACACTCCGGGCTCCCAGGGGTGGAGAGTTAAACCAGCTTTCACCTGAATGATGGGAGAATCTGGTCGGGTACCCACAGGTACCCAGCGGGTACCCTTGCAAAAATGCTCTTTTAGAGTTGAAAATTACATAACTGAAAATTAGCAGTCATGAGTGCGGGCGAATATTTATTTGGTGTGGGCGGGGTGATTGTGTGTGTTCTTGTGGACATGGCTATTGTTATATTAATCAGCTACATTAAGAGTCTCAGTGTTTTTGATCTGCTGTGTTGGTGGATTTCCAAACCCTTGTGCTCACGGCAAGCAATGTTCTTGCCATCCCAGTAGCAGCACAGCAAGCGAGAGAGATTTTTCCACCGCTGAGGTTTGTAATCCAGGAACGGAAATCACAGCTGAAGTAAGAGGTGGTGGATGAGATTTGGTTTATGCACAGCAATTTCCAAAGAAAATAACTCTCCTCCCAGTGACAAAATAAAAGACTGGATCTGCTTCAGTCTCCACTCTGAGAATGGGTCGGTCATTGCAGTATGAAGCATTAATATTATTTAAAATAATGTCGAGCAGGTGCCGTATTAAAAGAAGTCTTCATACACTTTTCTGTGTTGCTGTCATTTTTGTAAATTAAAACTATAACAAAACAACATTGATATAACGAATAAATAAGAAAAAAAAAAAGATCCCACGAAGGGAATGATTATGAGGTCGGCGACCTGTCCCTCACTTCGTTGGGATTGGTATTCTTTTTCTTTATAAAAATACAAGGAGGACTCGAACACATTCATTCATTTTCTGAACCGCTTAATTCTAATTACGGTGGTGGGGAGGCTGGCAAATTTTTTTAGTGTAAATGTTTTTGTTGCAAGCAGAATTGTAATTTGATTGTCTCTGCAGTAGTTTAAATAAATGCAACACCTTGTTTTTATTAAAATGAAGGGCAAAGGGGAAAGAAAACATTATATGCAGTGTTATTTGATTTTAAATGTCAAAAAGGATTAGTGGCTCTCAGTGTTTTCTTTACTGTGGAAAACGAGTCCAAATGGCTCTTTGAATGGAAAAGGTTGCCGACCCCTGATCTAAACAAACAAAAAAAATGAACATATCCTTTGAGATCTGAATAGAACACTGACGAACCAGAAACCAGGCTGATGTATTATTATTCAGTGACCTCGGATTTAAAGTCAGATCCCTTCCCTCTATAACTCACTCATCCTTCATGATTCCTAAGTCAGGGTAGTATATGCTGACCCAGCACCATACCATAGACACGCCCGAAATCAGTAAAGTTTGATTCGATTTATTTCACAAGCCATGTGGCTGAAGACCAGTGTGATATGTAAACTGAATCGAATGAATCTGTTTGAAATACATCATGAAATTCAGTGTCAGATAACAGAAAGACACTGAGAGCAATGTTTTCTTTTACTGTAAGCGAAGACTTGTTTGTTGGTGAAACATGAGAACACAAGTTAACGTGTTCCCCAGATGTTTAGTTTGCCGATGGAGCATGAGATTGCAGTCTGATGTATTTCACAGCTTGTTTGGGAACAGCGAAACTGGTATAGACTGGTTTGGAACAACTTCACGCTGACTTATTCATGTCTCGTCGAAGAACATTTTTGAGCCTTTTCTGATTAAATAACTAAGAAATTTCGGATCTTCACCTCGAGGTCATTTGGTGCTCGGAGTTTGTTTGCTGTGATTTATTGCCTCTCTGTATTCGTGCTCTGTTTGCAGAATTTCCACAAGAGAATGTATCAAATGCAAGTTTAAAAACTTTTTTTTCCAAGAAATTCCTTGGGCACTTTCACACACTCACCTTCCATGGTGAATTTGAAGAAAAGGTCATTGATGTTGAGGATGGTCTGTCCATCAGGCTGCTGGCTGCGTAGTTTTTGCACTTTTACCAACAAGTCTGCCACCACTTTATTAAAGTTGTCGGAGAATACGGCGATGTCGCGTGGCCGCATGAGGAGCTGACGCAGCACGCTACGCATCTTTAACCACTCGTCAGCCTCACTGTAGAAAATAAAGTGGCTCATGTGTTATAAATGTGGGGCAAAATTTGGATGTCTTGCATGTCTTTTTAAAAAGTTGACTTTGTGGTTGGAATGTACAGTATGTACATAGCCATCCACTTTCCTGACACCATCCTTAGCATTTATCATTTTTAAAGCCCTTGCTATGATAACAAAAGCTATACACATTTTCAACTAAAGTACTGGTCAGAACAAATAAAAAAAAATAATAATAATATTAAAAAAATAAATAAATAAAAAAAAGCACCTACAGTGCAGACTTTCATCAAGGAAGTGCAATGTTTTATTTACATGGATTACAGTGCCCCTTGTAGCCTGTTACATAATTATTTTTAAGCTCTTTTTTTTCCTCCTGGGACATTCTGGGTGATTTCTGCCTCCATGCCCCATATTGGAATGTCAAAAAAATCCTTCAAAACCATCCTTGATCCAGATCCTGATCACGCTCAAAAATTAATCAGTTTTTTGTTGGCCCAAGCATATCACTTTTTAAAAAACCATTAGGAAATCTGTCCATTAGTGTACGAGTTATTGTAGTCACAAATTTACGCACAGACACACGCTACAAATCTAATCACCTTCCTCCTTGGTGAAGGTAATTTGGGCAGAAAAGTCCAGAAGGGGAAAGGACATGAAAGGAATATGTTTGTCTCTAGCAGTAGGTCATTTCTCCAAATAAAATTGTTAACTATGGAAACAGTGACAGTTGAATTCTTGTGAAGCAATTAAAACCGGACCAGATTCCTTAATCAGCAAAAATAAAGAGACATGAAAACTTTGCCTTCTTGATTATTATTACTGCTTCCTATACATTTGAGAGGGACAACCGTGCGTTGGCTAATTTTATGCTATCCCGTCAATTTAATGTCTTTGGTTTCATGTCATCATAACTATTTGAAATATAAACACTACACAGATTTAATCTATCTACCCATTCCTTTCGGCTTTTTCCCTTTCTCAGGGGTCGCCATAGCGAATGATTCGCACGTTTTGATTTGGTTCATAGGTTTTTGTGTCGGATGCCCTTCCTGACACTACCCTTTAGCAAGGGACAGAAACACGCTGACGACTTTGCAGCCTACACACAACTAATATTTCTCCTAATTTTAACCATACATTTTCTGACACCCAACATTTTATGAGCATGTCTTCTCTCCCTGTTATCATGACAAACATTTGTTCTTTTACTTTCTTTGTCTTGATTTTTGTTCCACTTCTATCCCTAAATTAGTCGTAGCCAATTTCCATCCTTCATGGAGTCATTTCCAATCTCATTACATCGACCCAAAGAGGCAAGCATGCACTTCCTCCGAGGCATTTGATGCATTTTTACAACTGCTGCCATGCATACTCAGGACTAACCTAACGCACCCCTCAGGACTAACCTAACGCACCCCTCAGGACTAACCTAACGCACCCCTCAGGACTAACCTAACGCACCCCTCAGGACTAACCTAACGCACCCCTCAGGACTAACCTAACGCACCGCTCAGGACTAACCTAACGCACCCCTCAGGACTAACCTAACGCACCCCTCAGGACTAACCTAACGCACCCCTCAGGACTAACCTAACGCACCCCTCAGGACTAACCTAACGCACCCCTCAGGACTAACCTAACGCACCCCTCAGGACTAACCTAACGCACCCCTCAGGACTAACCTAACGCACCCCTCAGGACTAACCTAACGCACCCCTCAGGACTAACCTAACGCACCCCTCAGGACTAACCTAACGCACCGCTCAGGACTAACCTAACGCACCGCTCAGGACTAACCTAACGCACCCCTCAGGACTAACCTAACGCACCGCTCAGGACTAACCTAACGCACCGCTCAGGACTAACCTAACGCACCGCTCAGGACTAACCTAACGCACCGCTCAGGACTAACCTGACGCACCCCTCAGGACTAACCTGACGCACCCCTCAGGACTAACCTAACGCACCCCTCAGGACTAACCTAACGCACCCCTCAGGACTAACCTAACGCACCCCTCAGGACTAACCTAACGCACCCCTCAGGACTAACCTAACGCACCCCTCAGGACTAACCTAACGCACCCCTCAGGACTAACCTAACGCACCCCTCAGGACTAACCTAACGCACCCCTCAGGACTAACCTAACGCACCGCTCAGGACTAACCTAACGCACCGCTCAGGACTAACCTAACGCACCGCTCAGGACTAACCTAACGCACCGCTCAGGACTAACCTAACGCACCGCTCAGGACTAACCTAACGCACCGCTCAGGACTAACCTAACGCACCGCTCAGGACTAACCTAACGCACTGCTCAGGACTAACCTAACACACTCCTCAGGACTAACCTAACACACTCCTCAGGACTAACCTAACACACTCCTCAGGACTAACCTAACACACTCCTCAGGACTAACCTAACACACTTATAGAAAAGCTCTATCCACCCCCGGTATGCCTATGATTAAATAGTGTCACTTGTGAGTGGCAGGAAAGAGAGTGTATGTCATTTCTCCCTCCTTGTGAGCTTGATCAATCAGCCCTCAGGAGGCTTCCAGCCTCGGGTGACCGCAGGCACTAATGAGAAATATTTAAAAAATATCTACACATATTCCAAAAACATCATCAAGATCAACAGTGTTAAGCATCTCAACCGCAAACTGAAATTCGGCATTACGCAGAGATCAGGCCGGTGGCGCGTCCCCTCATGTCTCTGTATTCTTTCCACGACTCCATGTTAGCTCTCTGTGGTGCTACACCTTCAGCCCTGAGCACCTGCGCCACCAAGTCTCGATCTGTTATTGACA
>CM045730.1:3080000-3167500 GCA_024760905.1 Plotosus lineatus | reverse complement strand
AAGGAAGTCGTGGTATGTATTGAAATTGCGTTGTCCATTCAGCACTCAGAAGGTGGTATTGGCGCTGTCCCTTCAGCACTCAGAAGCAGGTCGTGGTGCTATACCTACACTGAACTTTTGGAGCAACGTCATTTCCAGGGATATTTCAGTAAGACGCATTACAAAGGCATGGCTGCAGAAGACGTGTCGGTCTGGTTGTAAGAATGAATGGCAAATAGTGAGCTGTTGTATTTTCAGTTTCAAAATATCCTTGCAAATAAAGTCAAAAGCACTTCTTGCAAAAATTTTTTATTACCTTTTATTTTTTGGATAGTGGATCTTGTACATGACGGGGAAGCATGCAAGAGATAAAATGATGTTGGGTTACTTGCCATCAATGGAAAAAATTAACTCGCAACCTAAAAGCGGGTGGCTTATCGATTAGCACGTCACAGCAAGAAGGCCTCGGTTCGAGTCCCAGCCTGGGCGTTCCTGTGTGGAGTTTTGCATGTTCTCCCCGTGCTTGCGCGGGTTTCCAACAGGTACTCTGGTTTCTTCCCACAGTCCGAAAAAAACATGCACAGTAGGTTAAATTGCCGATTCCAAATCTCCCCTAGGTGTGAATGGTTGTGTGAGTGTTGTCCCTGCGATGGTGTACCCTGCCCATGCCCGGAGTTGGCGGAGATGGGTGCCAGCCTCCTCGCAATCCTAATTAGGATTGCATCTTCATGAAAAAATCCCAATCTGCTTGTACAGCACTTCATACACAAGAAGACATTCTGTGCACAAACACTGGCACAAAATCCTGATTTATCTACTTTATCCATAAAATAATTACCCAAAACTAATCCATTGTAGCTGAGAACTATTACGAATGTCACGTTTCTGCGAAGGAAGGAAATGAAAAGAAGAAAACTGATGCAAACTAATGAGGACAATCTGGACGCCATTTTGACATCAAGTATCAAGCACAGCATTGTTTGTTCAAAGAAATTTGGAATAATGCGAAATAAATGGGAGCATTATGTGGTCCTGAAGGACTGAATTAACATAAGAAACACGATATTGATTTGTTGGGTTCAGTGACTGTACGTGTCCTCTGATTTGGCACATCAGTAAAGACAATCTGACAAACTGATGTCTTGTACAGGATGGGACGTATTTCTAGATGAAGACTTTGATGAAAGGGTCTTTTGAATGTTACTCTAAAGGACGGAATGAAAGAAATGTTCTCAATTGGTAAAATCCTTTGGTTAGTTAAAGTGGAATTATTTAAAAAATAATTTCTGAAAAACCTCAGAAACTGTAATGACTACAACAGCCACCTTGCTTACACAGGTGCACGACTTCATTAGCAATAGGCACATGGGTGATTTATCACAATAATATCTAAAACAGGGTCCTCAATGAGACTTTCTTGCAAACTATACTTTTTTGTTCCCACCTTCTGTAGTATGTGTCACGTTATTTAGGACAGAGTTGTCCCATCAGCGGCCGGTGTGGGTGCACGTTTTCACTATGACCAAGCAGTAAGAACATTTCAACCACTGATCTAAAATAATAATAATAATAATAATAATAATTTGCACATTCACTTATTTTCTGAACTGCTTAATCCTAATTAGGGTTCCAGTGAGGCTGGCACCCATCTCAGCTGACTCTGGGCGAGGGCGGCGTACACTCTGGACAGCACGTTGGGCCATCACAGGAATAAATTGAACATCAGAATTTTAATTTCGGAGCCCAGTGGTAGCCATCTTTGTGAGACCACCTTGCT
Source organism: Plotosus lineatus (assembly GCA_024760905.1). Taxonomy (NCBI): domain Eukaryota; kingdom Metazoa; phylum Chordata; class Actinopteri; order Siluriformes; family Plotosidae; genus Plotosus; species Plotosus lineatus. Next base: position 3,165,744 of record CM045730.1, on the reverse strand, counting down.
TTAAGATTTCAAAATGGAGCTGTTGGAAGCTAACACAGTTTAACCCTGAAGATTTTACTGCTGACAGCCAGAATACTTTAAATTCACATAACTTTATCAATAATTTCACTGATAATTGACCAAAAGAAAAAACCCAACAACAACAAAAAAAATTCTGCAAAAAAAAAAAGGAACCACAGAAGGGGTATTTTCTCCAATTTGGCAACCGGTCACGGAGGCTAAATTATTAGGAGAAAAGCTCCTGCTATACCTGAACAATAGAGAACATTTCTTGTTCATTTCTCAACATAAATGTAAAACAACATGAATTTATTTATACAGATCAGACTTATAGTTTCATATCATAATATATAGTACAACAGTTTTTTTTATAGAACACAAAACAGGAAAAAAAAACAAAGTGAATTAAACCATTTTACATAATAAAGTACTGAAACTGTGGCTTTTATGATGTAGCATAATGGTACATGATGAAGCAACACTTGCTTGGATCACATTTCTGTAAATGCTTCAGACCATGCCAAGACAGCATTACAATTTAACTCCACCCACTCATTCTTTAACATTTCTCCACAACTCCTGGTCTACATGCCAAGACAGCAGGTTTGGACTTGGGCATTTGAAACATTCTGGGAAGTCATGTGAGAGTTTATCAGAAGAGCGATTCATCTCATCGCTTACTTTCGGAAGCGTTTGAAAAGAGGGTGCACGTTCTTGCTGGCTGCCATCTTACTGCCGCGTGATGTCTGGTACTCCATGTAGATGGTATCGTCTGCCCCTGACATGGAGCTCATGGTACCAGCTCGGCGAGAAAACTAAACAGGAGGAACAAACAAACAAATAAATAAGTAAATAAATAAATAACTATTAAAGTTGCTGGACAGGAAGAAGAAACATAAATGAAAATACAGTGGTACCTCAACTTAGGAAAGTCCCAACAAACGAAAAATCCAGGTTACAAAACGCATTTACTTAAAATTTCCGTCTCTGGATACAAAACAAATTCAAGTTACGAAAGCGCCATCTCAAAAATTCAAACAATCCGTGAGTTGCTCTCCCAACATGCTCGCACATGTTGATCTCCCAACATCCTGCCCCATTGGCTATCTCCCAACATCCCACCTCGCTGGCCTCACATTGGCTAGGAGGGATGATGCAGCTCCCTTCCATTGGCTATCTCCAAACATCCCGCCCTGCTGGCCTCCTATTGGCTAGGAGGAATGACGCAGCTCCCTCCGATGGGCTATTACGGAGCTGTATCTCCATAATACCCATAATGCTTTTCGTGTAACGCTTTGCACGTTTCCACCCTGCGATGGCCTGGCGAGCTGTCCAATGTGTTCTCTGCCCTCGCCCAGAGTCGGCTGGGATGGGTGCCAGCCTCCCCGCGACCCTAATTAAGGTTAAGTGGTTACAGAAAATGAATGAACGAATGATTAGTGTTCCACAATAACACCATGTCTGTTGGCACTCCTTTCAAAATTATGAGCATTCAATATCCTATGACCTTGTTTTACAAGGTCACTGAAGGTCAAAGGTTACTCTCTCTATTTAATGTATGGTTTCCTATTAGTGTTTCAAAGCAACAAAGTGTTCAATTTTTTGCATTGGTTTCAAAGTTAATTGCTTTCAAAACACAATGACCTTCGTTTTGACTGTTCAAGGTCACTCAAGGATAAAGGTAATTTCAGATATGTGACACGCTCCACCGAAAGTAGGTGCTTGTCGCACAGACCACTTTTGAGATAAAAGGCCAGAAAAGTAAAAATGGTCCTTTTTTTATCGAAATTCGGATTTTTGCATAAACTATTAAAACAAGTATTCAACTATCACTTGCTCACGTGAAATCGACCAAAACGCACTAAAAATGTCTTCCCCCCCCCCATTTTTCTGGCAAAACCGGATAAAAATAGCAAAACTTACTGATTTTCGTTGCAATTATTCACCGAGTTCAGTATAAGACACACTATAATCCATACACCAGAAGAACGGCCGTGAAGTAGTCTTTCCATTTTGAATACTGTTTTCATATTAAAATGCGCTTCCATGCCGTTTCAGCGAATAAAATACGACATGCTCATACACAATACAGGCTAGTTGCTTAGGAAGATCTGAAACGAGCACACTGATTGGTCATCTCAGGCTTGCACATACATAGTGCCTGTTACACGTTAACTTCCCGTTTATTGCATGCTGAATTTATCTCCGCCTTTCTCTTCAATAACAGTCATTAGGTTTATGTATAAGATTGTGAATACACATAATTTCTGGAAAAGGAGAGTGAAATGTCATCTGTGATGTCTAGCAGCATTAGTATAGATGTTAAATTTGACGCGAGAATTGGGCTTTGAAGATGCAGGAATGCTTGGCATTCTTGAAGATTATTTCACCGGTGAGTATTTTTCTCTGCATGCAAAATTTGATAATGGAATTGTTTTTTATATTTGATTTGTGTGTAATCTTGTCTGGACTGGACATGCTGGATCATGGGTTGTTTAGTTTTGTACGAAAATTGGTCAAGACCTGAAAAATACTTAAATGTTTCATTCCTTTTATAGATGAACAGACTGATGTTGATGATGCCAGCTGTGTTGAAGAAGATTTTGATTTTAATGCTGTTTAAGAGGCATCTGTTAATAAAAGTATGCATGAGTCAGTTTGTTGTGTTTGTGATGATGATGTGATCCTTTCTGCTGAACAGGATATAGATTAAGATGATAATGATGAGGGCAGAGTTGATGAAGCTGACTTGTAGAAAGAGACCAGAGAGTTTTGTTATATAGTTTTCTGATATATGGTTTTCTTAATTTCATTGTGAGTGTTTGAACCTGACAGTGATTTTTTTCAATCAGTATCATTTGAAGGCATTTGAGCCTTTATATAACGGTCGAAAAGATACATACTGATCTTATTGGAATAAACAGAAATGGAAAAAAAAAAGTTGGTGTTTTTTTTTTTTTTGGTTCCTTTTTGGGGGGGTTACAACCATGACTGATGGGTTTAAAAAGGGCGTGTCAGATTAAAATGCAGATGATTTCTCTTATTATCTCCTCCTAAAACTTTTCCAAGACATGCTTTCTAAAAGTCTATATGGCTGAAGTGCATAAAAATGTTTGGTTTCTAAGGACTAATGATCTTGGAAGAAGGGCAATCTTTGTGCTCATTTTTTTCTAAAACATCTTGTGAAATTTTTACTTGAATGCTGACACAAGAAATGCATAGCTCATTCAGTTTTGAATGCATTGACAAACTTTGTCCTGCATTTTTCAGCTTTGGGCCTCCTCTATCTGACTGTGTAAAAAGCTCATTTTTCATTTTTGGATGCAAGAGCCTACTTTCCGTGGAGTGGCTCACATATGTGATGCGCTCCACCGAATGTAGGCGGTGTCGCAACTGACACCGGGGCTTTTGAGACAAAACTCGGCTTATCTGGGCTTCGGATCTTTCAAGTAAGCAAGTGAATGTTGAGTACTAAACAAGTATTCAAAGCGCACTTACTTACTTGACAGATCGGAAGTACAGATAAGCCGCGTTTTGAATCAAAAGCTCCGATGTCAGTTGCGACACCGACTACATTCGGTGGAGCGCGTCACATATTTGAAAGAGTGTATATAGTTTCCTATCTGTCCCTCATTACATTTATGACTTTGTTTTTGAGATTTAAGCAATTTCAGTCCCAACATGAGAATGGTCTAGAACCAATATGTGGCCATGCTTTGACCTACACATTCCAAAATCAAGACATCACTGGGACTCGGGTAGGGTAGCATTCCCACCAAGTCTGGTTAAAATTCATGAGTGTGCTCTGGGTTTTGCTCACAGACACATGAATGGACGCACAAACACTGGCGATAACACAACCTTCATTATGGGCAGACAACAAAAAAGGTGATCACTCATCTATTTAACATTAAATGTAATCCTGGAATCTCCAATACACATACCGGAGTTTTTCCTCCAAACTCTCCACTCACGACCTCGTCCTCTGCATCCAGGTCAGACGCTGCCAGAACCTTCTGCAGCAGCTGTTGTTGTTCCTCACGTGTCGAGAACATCAAGTCCTCCTCTTCCATTCCTGCCAGCTTAGTGATCACCTGTTTAGAACAAGTCACAAAAACATAAGTAGCCATGAAATTTAAAAAAAAAAGTTTAAATGTGGTCAAATCAAACAAGAACATAGCTCTAAACCTTAAAACTGTAGCCCTGGTCCACCAGGAAACGTTGTCTCTTTGTGGAATAGGCCATTTCCTGTGTGTCCTGAGACACCAGAGAGTAAAAGTAAGCATTGTATTCCTCAGCAACCATTCCTGCACAAAACAAAGCACACTTTCAGTCCTACCCCGAGTAACAGACCCGATACTTTTCAGATTTCTTTCAGGCATTGTTACCTTTCTTGGCACGCAGCACTCGGCCCAGTCTCTGAGCCTCCTGACGACGGGAGCCTCCGTGAGATGAGATCTGAATCAAAACGTTTGCTTCAGGCAAATCGAAGGATGTATCTCCTACCTGATACAAAAAAGAAAGTAGTTCAGTGGATACGGTTTTGAACTTGAACAAGGCTCAGATATCTCTTGAATCCCCAGCAGACAGCAAAATAAGCTTATAAAAAGAAATGTATTTTGCACGACTCGGGATCTATACGCTTGGCAATGCTTTTAACTAAATAGCATTTTTCTGGCATAAACGGAGAGATCCCAGGAATTTATGAGCAGTCTTCAAATCCCTTGAAACCGAACCTGAAAAATAAAACTGGACTGAAATGTTTTCACAAAAACTTAAATAAGACACTAAATTAACCCTAATAAAACATTGCATGTGTTATATTTAATCCACTACCAACTAGGAAGGGGCGAAAGCATACAAACGACCCCTATGTGACATGCAATGCTGCCACCCAACTCTTTTCAAACTGTGAATTATGCGTATTTGGGGACGGACAAACACACCCGGAGGAAAAATTGCCATCACAGCCCCCCCTTTGTACAAATGACCTCACAGACGCTCATGATCGGCTAATGATTGCTCTAAGTGACAGGGAAGTGAGCGTATGCCATAGTCCCTCCCGTGAGAGCTCAATCATGGACCCCCAGTCACGGATGGCTGTGGCATTAAACCGAATTGAACTTACGATCTCCGGGTTAATTGTCACGCACCTTGTTGATGCACCACTCAGGAGCCTTTAATGAAATTTCTATCAGAGGTGGAGCTTTGCAAAAGTCACACTCCATTAGATTTTGGAGATGATTTGAGTAAAATTCTGAATCCAAAAAAAATTTTAGGACATCTTTACAATTACAAGACAAAAAATGTTGACTTGTGAAGTTCAACACACTTGAATAGAATGTTCCTTTGGGTTTTCTCATGTTGGAGAGTGGATAAGAGAAATGCCCTCTGCGTCACATCATATTTGTACCCCAGGGAAACAGGAAGTGATGAATGCTCCTGGATACTCTGATCAACTTTGTAAACTACTGTAGAAATGATAGAAATACTTCAATTACATTTATTTCCGAGGAATTTTAAGGGATGCCGATAATTGTGGAACAGGTTATTTTATGAAAAATAATTATTTCTTAGTCGGGTTTTTTCACCTACTTAAAATTCACTTGAGTTGAAGCCAACAGTTATGGAGAGAAGTGTATATAAATTGAGTATTTCCATTTACTGTTCTCATGATGCAAATATGAAGACCAGGGGCCGGGACCTGTGGCTCTTTTGATGACTGTATCTGGCTCTCAGATAAATCAGGTGGCCTTTCTTAACAGAATAACGAATACATAATTTCACTGTCATTTAAATAAAAATAAACAAAAAAGCCATCAAATAAAACAAAAACAGATGAATAAATCTCACGCATTTAAATCTATACAACTATTTTCAATGCCACATGTCACTGTGGCACACAGCGGAGAGCCAATCCTTTCTGTACGCCAGTATGTGGGCGGGTCCGATACCTTGAAACTATAATTTTATTGGATCAATAACAACAGCCACAGACTGCACAAGTTGTTTTTGAGTAAAGAGGTAAATTTTCCTCGTTTTTGATCAGCTCATTTGCATGAAGCCAAGCAGAGCTGGCAAGCAAAACACAAATGGACAGGCATGGAAAAACTTCAACCCGCAGACCAGCTGATTGCCAAAACTTGGAACGAGCTTCCTGTCACATACCAAACACTGCAGGTGTGAGTCTTGCCATATTAACCATGTTTGGCTCTACATATGCATGCAAGCAGTCCTTTTCACCTGAAAATCATCAAGACCAACCTGTGGTCACGTTTAATAGATGGAAGCCTAAACGCCTGCATGAAGCTGAACCTCACCACGTATCAACCAGACTACAAATCCATATATATATTTTCTGTAACCGCTTCATCCTAATTAGGGTCGCGGGGAGGCTGGTGCCCATCCCAGCCAACTCCCCTGGACAGCTTGCAAGGGCATTGCAGGGCGGAAACACGCCGACAGCTTTGCAGCCTACTCTTGTTGAAAGTCAGCAATGGTTCTTTTACATGCTGATGCATGTATGTATATATATATATATATATATATGGCTCTCAGAGGATTAGATTTTAAAATATGTCTTTTTTTGGCTCTCTTAATCAAAATGGTTCCCGACTCCTGGCGTGGACGTTCAATCTGTAGAAATCAGACCAAAAAGCCTCTCTCTCAAGCCTCAAGTACTTTCTGGCGGAAGCGGCAGCCACCGCTAATTCTGCTTTATTCAAATTAAGTTGATAATTACGATCACTCAACCTTACAAGACCTGTAGGAGAGATTAACGGAATATAAACGCTTTTGCCAGCATTAAGCGAAGATACAGTAGCATGATAAGAATTCAGAGGCCACTTGGCATTATGAAGTAATATAGAAAAGTACAAGATGTGAAAATTATTTTCATGACCACTTAAATCTCATCTGAACTCTCCAGTCTGAGCAGATGTGCATTACCTTTGAAATGAAAATGGTGTTGATCTTCGGGTTGTGCTTGAAATTCTGGAGGATCTGCATCCGCTCCCCTTGTGATGTGGGGCCATAAATGTACGGTCTGGAGAAGGAAATTTTTATTAAATGAAAACCAAACATCATCCTTCTGCATTAGATTTAATCCCAGACACCATAAAAATGCATAGAAAATGTATTAACTTACTTGTTAAGGCGGATGGCGTACTCCTTGAGCGCAAAAACATTATCAGCAAAGACGATGATCTTGTCGTTACGTCTCTCGTGGAAACGAATGAGGAACTGGCAGGCACGGAACTTGTTTGGGTTCATGGTATAGAGCAGGATCCGTTTCTTCGTCTTTATTGCCACATATTCATGATAAAACTCCGGGGACATTGGACACCACACCTGTGAATCACACCCAAGTTTTGTTTGTATTTTTGTTTAATTTTACACTGTAGGTGCTAAATCACTTTGAATATGAAGATGTGTCAGTAACAAACTCGTTCCACAAGGTGGCAGTAATGTGCAGTAAAGTAACAACTTGGTAACAAAACTTAAAAAAACGAGCCCAACCTAAAACTAATCCAGTTCTAAAAATAAAAAAATATACGGTTATACACTTTCAAAACTCACTAATTTGCAAAACCACTTAATTCACAAAGGGTCACGGGGAGGCTGAAGCCTATCTCAGCCATCACTGGTTGAAGGTGGGGTACATCAGCAGCAGCTTGCCGGGGCATAGCCAGGTCAACACATACACAATCTTTCACACTCAGATCAACACATGGAGGCAATCTGACACAGCTAATCAGTCTAACATGCATGTCTTTGGTCTGTAGAAGAAAACCAGAATATCAAAATGAAACCCAAATTCAACACAAAAATACCTTTTGAAGGACCTTATTGTTATGAGGTGGACGGGGCAGTGGTGGTCTAGTGGTAAAGGGCGCTGGATCACTGATCCAAAGGTTGAAGGTTCGAGTCCCACTCTTCACAAGGTTGTCACTGCCCCCTAACTGGTGCCGCTAACTGGGTTATCAAAGGCACTACTGTCTATGGTGAGAGGCATGTAAAAGAACCATTGCTGACTTTCGTAAAGAGTAGCTGCAAAGTCGTCAGCGTGTTTCTATCCCTTGCGAAAAAGGGTTCTGACAGGAAGGGCATCCGACGTAAAAACCTCTGCCGAATCAAATGTGCGAATCAGATGATTCGCTGTGGCGACTCCTGAGTAAAAAGGGAAAAAGCCGAAAGGAAGACAGACAGACGTTGTTATGAGGTGGACATGCTACACAAGCTGTTACACCACCATGACGCCTTCCTAGATAGCATAAAAAAAAAAAACTGACCTAACCCTAGGGCTCATTCAAAAATAAAACCGTTACGCACTTGAAAATGACGAATGATTCAAGGTTCAATCCCATCACTTCCTGCTCCGATGATTCAGAAATCTGGCGTCTCACCTCAGCACACTGCACTTTGGCGATGTAGCCGTTGTTCTGCAGCTCCATCCAGTTGGCCTCGAATAATTTGGGTCCAATCAGGAAGTTGAGATCAACGATCTTATCGTCTTCTCGCACCAGCGTTGCCGTCAACCCCAGCTTACAGTGAGCCTGGACTATGGTCAGCACACGCCTAAACATCCGCGCTGTATGCATGAACGATACAGGAAATGAGGTGAGAAAACAAAGCAAAAAGAAGGACATTTCATGAAGAAATGACTTCATGGTTGTGTTAAACGTCAAAATCGTAAAGCTGAACACACCTGGGATCGTGTGAACCTCATCGAGGATGATGAGCCCCCACTCCTGGCTGCGCATCCACTCCATCACTCTCTCAGCCTCCCAGGAACGCTTGGTGGTGTGGCCCAGCATGGAGTAGGTGCTAATGGCCACCGAGCAGCCGATGGGCTTGTCTTTGGCGTCTGACGTGAAGCGGCATATCTGCGAGTCGTCGATGGTGGACCACATTTTAAATTGGGCTTTCCACTGTTCCACGGACACAGATGAGTTCCCCAACACGAGACAGCGCTTACGCACCGTGCAGGCTGCGGTGACTCCCACGAGAGATTTCCCCGCCCCTAAAAAGCCACAATATAAAGACTGAAGCTGAGATCTGAAAACACACATCAGTTTCATTTTTACAAAATGCAACACAAATACAAAAGTTAACATCTCGTCTATCATCTACCATGCAAAATGTCGCGTAAATGTTTACCGCAAGGCAGGACGATCACCCCAGACCGAGCGCGACCATTGCCAAACATCTTACGCAGGCTCTTCTCCTGGTACGGCCTGAGCACGGCGGTGGGCTTCAGGTCCATGTTGATGTCAGGGTTCACTGTATCATTGCGGAAGTCGTACTCGGCCAGTAAAGGGTACTCCAGCTGGATGCAGCGCTTCTGCAGCTCCTCGATCATTTCCTTAAAGAAAAACCATCAAACAACAGCAGACAATTCAGAACACAGCACTTCACTGAACGTAACGTTAAAAAAAAAAAAAAAAAAAAAACTTTCTTGAACATTATTCATACCACAGCGCTCCTGAAATCTGGGATTCCTGTTTAAAATACAACACGCCAGTGTATAAACAGGCCTCTGATTCGTTTATACTCTCACACCTGTCGGATCTCAAAGGACACTGTCTGTGTCTCTTCCTCTTCCTCCTCCTCTTTGTCCATCTGTTCATAGTAGCTGAAGATATCCTCAGGGACCTGTGCACTACCACGCTGACCATCTGAAGACGTGGACGCACCGCTGGTATCTTGAACAGTCTTCAAGATCTGAGGAAACAGGTACGATTAACAGAAAGCAATGCTTACAACCGGACCTGCTGATCGAGTCTCTCGCTCTCTCTCTCTCCTTCCTAAATCTTCCTCTCCACTTCTACTGACACTCTACTTTCTCTGCTCCATCTCTTACTCTCTCTCCTCTCTTCCATGTCTCTCCCCTGTCACTCTCTTTCTATCTCTCTCTCTCTCCTATGTCGCTCTCCTTCCCATCGCTATCTCCACCCCTGGCTCTCTCTCTCTTATCTCTTCCCCATCTCTGTCTATCTGTCCTGGCCCCGCCTATCTTTCACACCATAATTCCCTCTTCTCTCTCTCTCTCTTCCTTGTTGGAGTGAGTGTGTGTGTGTGTGTGTGTGTGTGTGGGGACTCACTGCAGGTTTATTACAGATGACCTCCGTGATGAGTTCTGTCTCTTCTCCCTCAGTAGTGCGAAGGCGACAATCTCGAATTACAGCGTCCTGCAGAAGTCTCTGTATCACATCTGGAAACGCACTTTCCACAAAATACCTACACACACACTTTACTGTTACACTTTATTGGCTGCTTACTAAACATTACCGATGGATTTTTATTGGCTGAAAATGACAGAATGGAACACACACCTGTTATGTTTCAACACCAGCTTGACTTTCCCGTAGCTCACAGTACACAACTGAAACAACATCATCGTCATCATAAGTTTGAGTTAAAAAAAAAAAAAAAAAAAAACCTGAAACAAATTCAATCCTTCATTTCAATTAAACTCAACCCTTTATATTTATTTATCTTCTCTTGCCACTCCACACACTTGCTGGGATTTCACCTTTATGAACTGTATGATGCCGTCTGGGACGGAGGTCTTGCTGAGTTTCTGCAGATACTCGATGATATCCGAGGTCTGCAGGCCGACGCTCACAGCAGCGTACAGTGAGTAGGCGGTGAGTTTATACTCATGCACGTGGCTGGGTCTGCATACTGGCTCGGCAATGGCCACCAGAAAGTCCTGAGCGTACTTATAGACCGGTGAGAACGCTTCCAAAAAGACGTGACCATCAGGAGCCTGACAGACACACAGAACAATATGGGTGGCTGTAAACACGTTCTACTGATTGTGGTCTTCATTAAATGATTATTGAACCTCATAAAGAAATGCAGGTTTATGTACAGTATGAAAGTGCTGGTTACTCGTGGAGCATATTTACACTTCACGTCATCATTAGTTTGTGTTTTTATTGTTTCCCAGAACACAGACAACAAATTACATTTCCAACATTGATGACAATGATCAACAAACAAAACCCTCCCTCTCGTCTGTCTGTCTTCTATCACTTTCTCACTCACTGTCTGCCTCTCATCTCATTTGGGGGAATGAGACTTGAACCTTTGATTTTCGGATCAATAATGGCTAATTATTCGACCCGACAGCATGCACCAATTAAGCTCATACCCATTAACAATTCATAACCCTGTGTATGTGGAGCCGGTGGTGTAGTGGTTAGAGTGTTGGGCTCATGACTGGGAGGTTGTGAGTTCAAATCCCACTGAGACCCTCACTGTGCTAAGATCCCTGGGCAAGGTCTCAACCACAAGTGTGCCTCTGTTCACCCAGCAGTGTAAATGGGTACCAGTAAAAATATATACCGGGAAGGTAACCTGTGATGGACTAGCGTCCCATCCAGGAGAAGTTCAACTCCTGATTGCTTCACGCTACAGAAACCGGGGATAAGCACTGGCCTGACGAGCTGCTAGGCTCAGGTGCAAAAAAAAAAAAAAAAAAAAAAAAAAAAACAGTTTATCAATCAAAAAAAATCAATCAACCCTGCATATGGCTCAGTGAACAGGTTCCCTTTGATGGAGAATCTCTTTCGTTCTTCTTTGGCTTGGCTTCGCAAACAAAGATTTATAGAGGGCGCTGTCCACGTAGACTGCAGGCACGCTGGTGGCAAATCTGGCTGCAGTTCAAAGTCTGGTCTGGTATAGTGACATGGACGTGTCCCTCTAGCCTGTGCAATGGAGCTTTTAGGTGGAGTTCAGTGTGTGCAGTACTGGCCCTAACCCTAACCCTTTACACCCGTGGTTCAACTGCTATAGCCAAGCATGCTAGGACGGTAACAGCAAGGTCCTCGGGTCATATGTTTTATATTAGACTCGTCCTTGTCCTAGACGAACTGCCTGACAAGGCTAACAAGTTCCATCTGCCCGGGTTTAAAATAAGAGTTGTCCTTCTCCAGGGGTCCTCTGAACCACACTTCGTCTGGACCTTTGGAAAGCCCCAACAAACGAAAAAGCCAGATTACCTAAAATTTCCGTCTCTGGATACAAAACAAATTCACGTTACAAAAGTGCCATTGCTCTCCCAACATCCCGCCCCACTGGCCTCCCATTGGCTATGTCCCAACATCCCGCCCCGCTGGTTTCCCATTAGCTATCTCCCAACATCCCACCCCGTTGGCCTCCCATTGGCTAGAAGGGATGATGCAGCTCCCTCCCATTGGCTATCTCCCAACATCCCGCCCCGCTGGCCTCCCATTGGCTAGGCGGGATGACGCAGCTCCCTCCCATTGGCTATTATGGAGCACCCATAATACTTTTCATGTAAAGGACAGAGTTAATGTTGTTTCATGAGTTTTTCGAGTGTGCTCATTGCAACTTTTTTTTGGCTCAGGCTCTTAACCTTCCATAAACATTTGTAAGATTATAACTCTGCATGGTCAACACACGCGCGATTCCCGGTCGAGTGAAAAGAAGAAGCGGGCTCGTGGCATGCGGTTGACTGATATCACAAAGGAATATAGCCAAACCCGTCTACCATCGGTACGATATTGAAGCAGAAGGAGGCCTTAAAAGGTATACTTTTATCATTTTTAAAGGGTTTAGGGGTAGTATTGGGGGCATTGGAATGAATCACACGTTTGACATGTAAAACGCGATTCAACTTATGAAAAATCCAGGTTACGAAACGGATTGATTTCGTAAATTGAGGTACCACTGTACTTCCTTTCTTTCTTTAGATTCGAGGGACAACAAAAAGATCCTCACAGTAGACAAGAAATCCTTCGAGAGCAAAGGGAAGACAGAGTCACTGAGTACATATGTACAGAAATTATGATGATTGGCTAAAAATCCATCAGTATTTTTTTTACAGGCTATAAGAAGAACATAAGAACGACACCCTTTGGATTTCTCACCACAAACAGAGGTCGAGAGGAATGATCCGCCTTCAGCACCATCTGTAATCTGTAATCTTTTGCTCCATATTCATCCAGTTTGGTGCTGGATTCATCGACCTGCTTGCCAGCTGCAGCTGGTACAGCCTCCTGTGACTCACTATCAGGAATATACTCTTCTTCTTCATCATCATCACCATAGTGACGTTTCTTCGACTTTCTCTCTGGAAAGTAATTCATATCTGATCAGATAATGAGAACAACACCAATACAACATGTTTTCATGCATAAAATCAAAGGTGTTTTTGTAAATGGCTTGCAATGGCTTAATCCAGTGCGCTTCAATTATTTTCTGTGGCGCCCCCTCTAAGAAGAAAACAAAACAAAAAAAAAAAACATTTCACGCTCCCCACCACCCCGCGAGTGATTATAAATAGTATTATTTGTCTATAAAATTGTTATTAGTACATCTCTGCTGCATAAAATTGTATGTTTATTAACAGTAAAAACAAAAAAGAAAGACATATAGTTCAAATTACAATAAAGAAAACTTTATTAATTGTTTTTTTTTTTTAATCTGAAATAGAAAAGATTTAAAGTGCACCAATGTGACTGAAATAAACTCATTCACTTATTTATGTCTTAATATCTCCATCTCTCTCCACCTTTCACTTTGTTCCTGTTAGAAAATTTTCCGGTTGTTTACTGCACTTCATATCGTTTGCTCGTGCGAAAAACCGCTACACCATAGCACGACAATGAGAGCGCCACTGTCTTCTACTGGAGTGGAGGTGTAATTACACTCCAATTCTCGTACACTATTCCAGAAAATCATGTTCCCCAGGGTCACACGCCAGCCCGGCATCACACCGCGCCCCCTGGCGCGGCTTAATCCCAAATGACTGCACTGTGTTCACTGAGGAGTGAAAAAAGCTATATATTTAAAAATGATTGGCTAAAGTGGTTAGTATCATATAAAGCTGAATATTATTTGTTTAAACGAAATCTGAACCATACGTTTGGAAACCTGGGAAACTAAAACAAATGATTCACTATATAAAATACACCACATGATCCATGCAAGAGTGTTTTCTTCCAGAATCGAATTTTCCTACATAAACAAGTTTAGCATACAACCATAGTTCCTGCTAGTCCTGTCCTTTAACTACATCAAAACAGAGTACCATAATTACCCCGATCACTCTTTTCCTTCTTCCCCATCACTCTACCGATATAAAAAGAAAAAATATATTAATCTAGTGGTCATTTCAAACGTGCTACATTAAGCCGTATAACAAAAATTTCCACAGAGCAATTAATACGACGCATAACACGCAGCCGCCATGATTAATGATCTCTTCTTCTTGGATTGATGATGTACACCCAAAAAAACAGTATCGCTGCGCTGCTCCATCTTGTGGTTAAATACAAAACTACACGAAACGTCAGGCAACAGATGGTGAATGCATTACAGTCCAGATAGAAACTGATATTGAAGCCATCAGTATCTGCTTTTCTAAATGTATTTATTTCATGATATTTTCCTCTGTCTGTGAATCAGGCATTTTCGAGTGGTGTTCTGAGGTTTGTCAAGTACAGCTTTGTTTTCAACCGTTCCGAAATAAAAATAAGTAAAGGTTTCAGTGAAAGTGACAAAAATCGCGAATACCTGGTGTGTGTCTCTATCTGGTAACTGTAATCCATGTTCAGCGCCAGGGAACTCAAACTATTACGGTGTGAGTAAAATAACAATATTAAATTAACAGACAGACAGACAGACAGACAGACAGACAGATAGATAGATAGATAGATAGATAGATAGATAGATAGATAGATAGATAGATAGATAGATAGAGAGCCTGTTGGAAAACTAAAGCTATGTCTCCGTCTCGTGGTTGAAAGCGGAACTGCACGCGAGCAGGCGCATGTGGTGGAGTACAGTACATACTGTGAGAGATTTCCTTTCGGACAGATGTTGGTATATTTTGCAAAAAGGATGGAAATGGCTGTGGAATACTTGAAAATGGCTGTGGAATACTATGGAATACTTTGTTCCAGAAGAGACAGGAGCATAGGGTGACTTATAAAAGTGGAGGTAGGACTCCAACTCCAGGTAGACTACATCTTGTGTATGCGATGTAATTTGAAGGAAGTCAGTGACTCCAAAGTAGTAGTGGGTGAGAGTGTTGCCAAACAGCATAGGATGGTGGTGTGCAGGATGACGCTGATGGTGAGGAAAGTGAAGAAGGCAAAAGCAGAGCAGAAGACAAGGTGGTGGAAGCTGAAAAAGGAAGAGTGCCGTGTTGTCTTCAAGGAGGAGTTGAAACTGGCTTTGGGTGGTCAGGAAGTGCTTCCAGATGACAGGACAACTACAGCTAATGTGATCAGGGAGACAGGTAGGAGAATACTTGGTGTGTCATCTGGAAGGAGAGGAGATCAGGAGACTTGGTGGTGGAATGAGGAAGAGGTTAGCTAAGAAGAAGTGGGACATAGAGAGGACTGAAGAGAGTAAACAGGAGTACAGGGAGACACAGCGTAAGGTGAAGGTAGAGGTATCAAAGGCCAAACAGAGGGCGTATGATGACTTGTATGCTTGGTTGGAAAGTAAAGAGGGAGAAAATTATTTATACAGGTTGGCACAGCAGAGAAATAGAGATGGGAAGGACGTGCAGCAAGTTAGTGATTAAGGACAGAGAGGGAAATGTACTGACTGATGACAGAAGAGTGCTGGGAAGATGGAAAGAGTACTTTGAAGAGCTGATGAATGAGGAAAATGATAGAAAAAAAAGAGTAAAAGAGGTGACTTGAGGACTGGGAAGTAGCAAAGATTAGTAAGGGTGACGTGAGGAGGGCATTGAAGAGGATGAAGAATGGAAAGGCAGTTGGTCCTGATGACATACTGGTGGAGGTATGAAAGTGTCGAGGAGAGGTAGCAGTAGATTCCCTGACAAGAACATTCAACAAGGTCTTAGAGAGTGAGAGGATGCCAGAGGAATGGAGGAGAAGTGTGATGGTGCCCATTTTTAAGAACAAGGAAGATGTGCAGAGTTGTGGCAACTACAGAGAATAGGAGTTGATGATCCATAAGATGAAGTTATAAGAAAGAATAGTAGAAGCTAGACTAAGAGCAGAGGTCAGCATTTGTGAACAACAGTTTGGTTTCATGACAAGAAAGCGCACCACAGATGCAGTGTTTGCCTTGAGGATGTTAATAGAGAAGTACAGAGAAGTTCAGGAGCTGCATTGTGCCTTTGTGGATCTGGAGAAAGCATATGACAGGGTGCCGAGAGAGGAACTGTGGTATTGCATGAGGAAGTCTGGAGTGGCAGAGAAGTATGTTAGAGTGGTGCAGGACATGTATGAGAGATGTAAGACAGTGGTGAGGTGTGATGTCGGTGTGACAGAAGAGTTCAAGGTGGAAGTAGGACTGCATCAAGGGTCAGCTCTGAGCCCCTTCTTGTTTGCAATGGTGATGGACAGGTTGACAGACGAGGTGAGACCAGATTCCCCATGGACTATGATGTTTGCAGATGACATTGTGATTATTTAGTGAGAGCAGAGAACAAGTGCAGAAAATCTAGCGAGGTGGAGGTATGCCCTGGAAAGGAGGGGAATGAAGGTTAGCCTCAGTAAGACAGAATACATGTGTATGAATGACAAGGATCCAACAGGAACGGTGAGGTTACAGGGAGCAGAGATAAGGAAGGTGGAGGATTTTAAAAATCCAGAGCAATGGAAAGTGTGGAAAAGAGGTGAAGAAGCGTGTGCAGGCAGGTTGGAATGGTTGCAGAAAAGTGTCCGGTGTGATGTATGATAGGAAGGTATCGGCAAGAATGAAAGGAAAAGTGTACAAGACGGTGTTGAGGCCAGCAATGTTGTATGGTTTAGAAACAATGGCCCTGGGGAAAAGACAGGAGGCAATATTTTAGACAAAACCAAATACAAAATCTTACCAGAGTTATCCATTCTGTTTTCGGATACATAAAATGTTGAAAACACGTCATAAATTGTAAGGCGCTCTGGATAAGAACGTCTAACATAAACTGAATTTTCCCATAGTGATGTCATAGGCAAATGCTCATCTTACCCTATACGGTAAATACCTCAACTATTACACAAAGAGGAGAGACCATGTTGATGGGACAATGAATTGGAGTTAAAGCAGTTCCATTCATTTTGTAGGAAGAACAAGTGGAATTAAGACTTAATCACAGCAGACTTGGCGTTCTGAGGGGTCTCAGCCAATCAGAACAAAGTTTACTGTTTTTCATCCAGTCACTCTTGCTTTATATACTGTATGTCAGTAATATCAAATGAAATAAAGAAGACAGATGGTTTGAGGTGGCAGTAAATCTGTATTGAATAATTTTGAGGCCGTCTTTGCATTTTATTCAGAAGACATATAAAAATGATAAACGGAAAAACAAACATCAAAACTCTAAAACAGGAACAATAAAACATATCAATCCACTACAGTCCGGCTGAGAGGACGTGAGACTGAAGCGGTTTCTTTCTGTGGGGCTGCAGGGTAGAGCTGGGATCTGCTGTGAGTTTACTTGCTGGGATGTGAAGTTAGTCACTCAGGTGGGTGTGGGCTTTACGCCCCGGCGTTACTCACACACCCTGAGTATCTGTACGTATACAACTTGTTGTCCGCACCACCGCTTAATATCAGCTGTGGAGAGAGACAGAGAGACGTTACTCAGGATCTCAGTGAGAGAGGGTGTTACTGTGAGGAGGATGGATGTTCTCCCTGTGCTTGTGTGAGTTTCCTCAGGGTACTCCAGCCTCATGTAGTCCAAAGACATGCACATTAGGCTAACTGTCTATTCCAAATTGCCCCAAGTTGTGAATGAGTGTAAATGGTTGTGTGTTTTGCCCTGTGATGGTCTGGCGAGCTGTTCAGGGTGTACCCCCGCCCTCGCGCAGTGTTGGGTGACATAGGCACCACCCTCGCCTCAACCGAGTAGAATTAAGTGGTTTGGCAAACGAGTGTGTGATGGCAGTATCCGGTGGTAGTGGTGGGGTTCTCTCTGGGCTGTGGGTGGATGGTAAAGGCTGTACATACCCCGCTGTCTGTCCAATCAGCACACAGCACTTTGTCCTCATGAGCCGCCAAGTCGTACAGAGGAGCCTTACAACTGCAAACAGGAACACACCATCAGTCACAACACAAACACGATCCTAATCTGTCTTGAATTCACCAGGAAAAATTTACCTAGAAACCCATTAAGGTGTTATAAATATGTAAACACATTTGATTGGCTAAAATATTTAATTTGAAGGAATGTTTATAAATTCAATATAAAACTGCAGTATCTCACACATACCTCCTTGTGTCCCAAAGTTTAACCATGTTGTCCAATGAACCAGAGACAAGTTGCTGCTCGTGAGAAGGAGACCACCTGACTGCAGTTACCCAACCAGTGTGTGAGGTCAGAGACAACAGGACCAGAGAACCATCTGAGAAACAGACAAGACCACGGTGACAGGGCAAAGATGGGACAGAGAGAGAGAGAACACATGGTGAGAGAGAGGCACGACAGACAAGAGAAAAAAAAAATAGGCAACTGGACACAGGCGGCCAGAGAAACCTGAACTGGAGAGACAGTTGCTTCTTCCCTGAACTGGAACCACAAACGTGTACAGGATGACTATGCAGGTACAGCTATCCACACAGTCTACACACTCAGCAATTTGTAACATGTGTTTGTATGTGTGTGAGCGTGTATGTGTTTGCATGTGGCTCACCTTTCGAGCGTGGGTCCCAAAGACGGACATGCCTGTCGGTGCTCCCTGAGGCCAGGCGACGACATAGCGGCGAGTACGAGATGCAATTAAATACTTTGCTGCCCGTCTACAACACAATTATACAGTGAGAGATACAGAATTACACAAAACCAAGCAGAGGGTTTCACTGCATCTCCTCATCTCGCATAAGCACTACCACCACCACTGTTAGTATTTGTGGTGTTATTCGTATCAGTATACGTCAGCAGTCGCGTTGATAGTAGTAGTATTAGAGTTATTAGTATTATGGTCAGTAGTAGCAGTAGTATAAGTAATTAGCAGTATTAGTATAAATGATTTTTGTATTAGTAGTATTAGTTTTACATATGAATAGTATGAGAATTATTATTATTACTAGTAATTAGTACATAATATATACATAGTATTTATACATAATCTGTACATAACTGTTGCCTAACTGTACATACTATATACAGGGATCCCTCGCTACTTCGCGCTTCAATTCATCGCGTTTTTTTTTTAATATTCATCGAATTAAAAAATAAGGAGATTAAGGAAGAATAGGGGAAAAAGTTAAGGAAAATGCTACAAAAACAAGGCTAATTATGCAACAACAACAAAAAAAAACCTAAACAAACACAAAAAAAAGGAACAACCCAAAACCCCCCCATCAAAACTAGTTACATTTTTGTCAGGTGCACATCTGAGTGAGTGTGCGTGCATCTGTTTGTGTGTGTATTTATATTTTATTTACATCTTATGCATTACTTTTAAATGATTAATTGTTATAATAAGCATTTATAGCATTGAATATGTATTTATTGATATTATATACACACATACATGTACGTAAACATCAGTCAGGGTGGGGATGGGGAGGTGATCCTACTTCGTGGAATTCGGTGGTCGCAGGGGTATCTCAGTCCTAATTTACAGCGGAACGTGAGGGATCCCTATATATATATATATATATATATATATATATATATATATATATATATATATATATATACATATACATATATACACACACACACACACACACATATATATATATATATACACACATGTATATATATATATATATATATATATGCATCACTTGCTACACTTCACTGCACTTCTGATTGGATGTGCAACTGAATTTTGTTACCGTGTATTTATTACATGTGTAATGACAAGTTGAATCTAATCTAATTTAATCTAATCTAGTCGGAGTATTAGTAGTAACGTGATAGTTTTAGCTCAGCACTGTTAAGTTTGAGCTTTAAGAGCAGTCCTATGTTTAAAACTGCTTCAATTTTCTCACCAGTGTGCTTTTCTGCCCTCCAGTCTCAGCATCCCATAGCCGAATGGTGTGGTCCCATGAGGCACTGCAGAGCTCCTCTGAGTCTGTCCACAGAACACTGGAAACAGCCTCTGTGTGGCCAGACAGAGTCATCAGAGGAGTCTGTACATGCGAGCCCGCAAACACAAGCGTGCACACACACACACACACACACACACACACACACACACACACACAGAGGTGAGAGAGAACGAGAGGTTGGGAGAGAAATATTAAATATAATCAGGTGAGATGTGTGTATCAGGCAGGTAACAGCATTCTATTGTTGCAGTCAGTGGAAGATATCGTATCACCAAGAATGTGTGTGTGTGTGTGTGTGTGTGTGTGTGTGTGTGTGTGTGTACACACACGCGCACACATACCCTTGTCAGACCCAGTTGTTCAGTCTTCTGCTTTTTGCGTGGTCTGTTCGGTTCCTCTTCATCATCATCCTCCTCTTCTGTTGGAACTGGGACAGGAAGGAAGATGACATTTTTTCATATTTTGCCTACAAGCCAAGAGCCTGGGTTTCCTTTTACCCGTGTTTCCTTGAACATTCATGGACTCTTACCTGCTGACCACAGCTTCAGCATTTTATCCCAAGAGCCGCTGCAAAACTGAGATAACAAAATCATTACAAGTTTCCTAATGTACATCTTTATTAATCTGTAAAACACAGTTCTAAAAGTATAGATATTATAATGTGAGAAACACACACCTTAGTTTGTGTGGGGTCGACGCTGATAGAGTCCACACTCCCAGCGTGTCCACGACAACAGTGACGGGCCTTCAGTTTGTTCCTCTCTGAGTTCCACTCCCACAGCAGCACCATTTGGTCCAGCGAGGCAGTGAGCAGTAGCGAGGTCAGTCCCTCTGAAACCCCACACACGCCATCTTCAACATATTTACTGTCATATAAATTTCAACTTACACTGTATGTGCATCTTGATAAGGTGCAATGTGTGAGAGAGAGAGAGAGAGAGAGAGAGAGAGAGAGAGAGAGAGAGAGAGAGAGAGACACAGACACAGGAAGAAAAATAGAGTAAGAGGGAGAGAGAAAAGAAAAATGATGAGACAAGGAGAGTGAGTGAGAGACAGACAGAGAACAGAAAAGAGAGATATAAGACAGAGAGAAAGAGTCAGGCAGGATGAATGAGGAAGTCACTACACAGACAAAAAAAAGATAAACAGGGTAGAGAGACATATGGAGGGGGAAGAGCAAGAAACGAGTGAGAGAAAAGGGAGAAATAGAGAGAGACAGAGAAAGTTGAGAATAGAGATAGAGGGCAAAAAAGAGGGATGAGACAGAGAGGTCAGTCCCACCGACCCCCCCCCAAAACACACATACACACACCATATACTTGCTAACGATAGTGTATATGCCTCCCACCTCGTTTGATCCATGCCACATCCTTCACCACATCTGTGTGTCCAGCCAAGGTCATCATTGCCTTCCCTTCGAGAGACCAGATCCGTGCGGTCTTATCATATGACCCTGTGAGGATCCTAACACACACACACAAACATCAAACAAGCTATTACCAAAATATAACCTTTTAATAGAAATCTGAGTTTATTTCTTACCATTCAGCCTCTCCCTCCACAGAACTGATCCAGTCATCGTGCATGATACACTCCTCTGGTTGTGGCGCCATGAACTTCTCGACATACTCAATCTCCACCACTTCTTCCTTTACACACACACACACACACACACACACACACACATTATTAGTACAGGATTATATAGCCTAAAATGCATAAATTCCAACGCACGCTTGGTACCGTTGAGATGTTCTCTGCATCCATGTGCGCCGCAAGTGTGGACCGCAGAAACTGACGTCGAACCAGGAAGTCAAATTCCACATGTTTGTGATCCACTGCCAAGTGAAAGAAGACAAATCAGCAAGCATCTTTTTCTTTATTCCAGAAAAGCTATCCTTGTACCTGAGCTACTGAAGATGTGTCCTGATTAATACGCTATTAATAATTTAGTCAATTTAATGAAGGTCGTATCAGATGGACTGGAAGCGGCTCACCATTCTTGGCCTCCAGCAGTTTGTTAATCACATCGCTCAGGTGTGTGACCTCTGAGGTAGCCGGGATGGAGAAGGGAACATCATCTACAATGAATCTGCAAACACACCCACCCACACACACACTTTATTTGTGAATCAGTGCATGAAAATCTTTAGTGCATGCCTGGGAGATATTATCATATCAAAATATGTACATGTGGTGAACACAGTTTTTGAAATAAAGTATGTGACTTCATATTGTACACCTCTTTCATGTTCAATTTTGTGACAAGACCTCATTATTTTCGTGCCTCAGTTAAGGTCTCCACAAGTTCAATAAGCACATGAATCGGAACAGAGGTGAATGTACCATGAACCACGGAATATGTACATATTAATAAGCACCGGACTTAAAACGGAATCTATGTTATGCGTAACGTTTCCTGTCCATGTTACACAATGTATCTTGTGTTCTTACCGATCACTGACGTATTGGCGTTTATTAACTACAAACAATAAAGGAAAGTTGAACATGTCCAGCACTATCAATCATCACATTGTAACCAATTATACAATTATTAACTAAAGTTGTTATTAGTGAATGGAAGACCATTCCCTCTGTCCATGGTATTGACTCTTTGAGTCTTCAGAGTGATAATTTGCTGATTCTGCATCTACAATGTTTTAATGCGTAAAACGTTTTTTTTTTTTTCTGAATGTGCAGAAAATGTAAAAGGTCAGTGTCAGACATTTCAGTACCAGTTTCGTGTTCAAACCCATATATACAAGAGTCTGTATGTGGTTGATGAGCATCCCATACAGGGTTGTGTCCTGTTTCTTTCCAACTAGTGTTCCCAATACTTCAAGAAGACTCTGAATTCCACAATAACATTTACAGAAGTGACAGCAGGGAAGCAGAGAGAAACAAACGAAAGATAATACACCTGGGTGGATGAAGTTTTGTGCAACTATATAAAACAAATGTTCCAAAAAAAAAAAGATAATCAATTTTGGAAAAGTAGTGGCATTAAACATTTAGTTAATCTCTATTCTACTGAGATTAAAATAAAAGGGTGGACACATCTGTACTTTAAAATGTTCCATTAAAGGACAAAAAGTTATAAACAATTAACTTTAGTTATGCTAATTAGTAGAACTCGACTGCATCTCAGCTACACAACTTCTCTAAGCTAACCATGCTACAGTACTTTTAGACCTCCAGCAACACGAAACATACCAAAAGATTAAAAACAGATATTCTTACTTTTTGTTTTCGGTGAAAAACCTCGCCTGAACCTGTGACATTGTGAGTTATTTCTAAAAGGGACTGTACTTTATGAAGAATTATGTTGTTAAATTAGTAAATATTCCCATGGAGTTGATGCTGAGGCCAATAACCACGTGTTATGTCGACAACAAGGCATAAGTAATTGATCTCAGAGCAACGGATCGTTGGACGAGATTATCGATTATTGATGCCTGATGAAGATCTCGACACAGAGAAGACACCGTTTGTCGAACCTTAATCAGAGTAAAAATAATATTTTCGCTCGTTTGATATTTGGTTTTGTTCAGTTGCACACTTTCCCATGATTGAACAAGGTAAAAACAAACAAACAAAATAAAAAGATCTGAAAATGTGTTCATAAAAGGGCCCAGTGGTAAGGTGCTGGATGACTGAACCCATGGTCAGGGGTTCAAGTCCTACTGTCAACGGTTGTCACTGCTGTCTCCCCAGTGCAGCTAACTGGTTATCCAAGGCCGGCCATATCTCTCACTGTCTATGGTGAATGGTACAGTATTTAAAAAGAACCTTTGCTGACTTTCGTCAAGATTAGGCTGTATAGCCGTCAGCATATTTCTGCCCTGCGAATGCCTGGCGAGCTGACTAGGCTAGGATGGGCACCAGCCTCCCTGCAGCTCAAAGTAGGATTGGATTAAGCAGTTCAGAAAATTAATGAATTAATTTGTCATAAAAACTGGGACCATTACAACTCTTATTTCAAAAATATCCATTCATCCACTTGCCAAAGTGCTAAATCCCTAGGGCTGTGGGAAGGCTGGTGCCATGGTGGGACCAAGCAAACTATGCACAAAAACATCCTTGCCGAGCCAGGAACTCTTCTTGCTGTGAGGCAGACATGTCAACCACTATTCAACCCTACTTCCCTCTTTTTTAATCGTCTTTTCCTTTTGTTTTTTCCCTTCTTCCAGGGGTCGCCACAGCAAATTCTCTGATTCGCATGTTTGATTTGGCATAGGTTTTTACGTCGGATGCCCTTCCTGACACAACCCTTTAGCAAGGGGCAGAAACATGCTGACGGCTATGCAGCTACTCTTTACAAAAGTCAGCAATGGTTCTTTTTCAGCCTCTCACCATAGACAGTGAGAGACATGGCCCGCCTTTGATAACCCAGTTAACCGCACTGGGGGGGGACAGTGACAACCTTGTGGAGAGTGGGACTCGAACCCCCCAACCTTAGGATCGTTGATCCAGCGCCCTTTACTACCAGGCCACCACTGCTACACTGCCCTCTTTTTTAATCATTAATTATAAATACAATGATGGTACACACTCTTGAAGTTACAAAAATTATCCAGTAATTAATTAAGTGGATATTTATTATATATAAATATTTGTTTACAACATTTTGTGTTATATCTAGGTGTTCATGAACCAGCTGTTTTTGGTCTGCGAATGGAGTGTGTTCGCTGTATTTTCACCTGTCTCAAGAAAATACACCAGGGTTCAATTTGAAAATACTAAACTCTGCATCACTGGATGTACTGTGACTTGTCTTCTGAGCCTTTTCCTAAGTCACTGGTTGACTCATGCAAAAAGTCATTAATTTGGGATGTTATTAAATTTACTGTAATTCTTTCAACTTTGAATCAAATTTATAATAAATGTTTTGATTTGTTTTCATACAAAATATTGCAACTTGTACATTTATTCTCACCTTGAAAACATGATCTGTCATACCATGTATAAACAAGAATGAAGGAGGAGGGCCCTCTTACCAAATAAACATGTTTATTATTTGATTACAGTAATTCAAAGATTGTAAATAGAAATGGGAAATAATTGCAAACAGGTCAACAGAGGACGTCATCAATACAGCCATTCACACAACCCTCACGCACCTGGACAGCAGCGATTCCGATGTGAGGATGCTGATCAAAGATTTTAGCTCCGCTTTTAACACAGTCCAACCACATGACCTGGTTGAGAAGTTGGGCAGTCTGGGCCTAGAGAACTCACTGTGCACCTGGACACTAGACATTCTCAGCAACAGACCTCAGAATGTCAGGATTGGAGAAGACATTTCCTCCAATCTCATCCTGAACACTGGAACACCACAGGGATGTGTTGTTAGCCCCATTCTGTTTCCCCATTCACTCTAGCAAACACCATCATCAAATTCGCAGATGACACCACCTTCATGGGTTTGATTACGGATATCAACAAGTCAGCCTACAGGAAGGAGGTCCTGCATCTGCAGCAATGTTGCGACAATTAAATATAGAATTTAACACATCCAATACTAAGGGAAGGGCAGTGGTGGCCTTGTGGTATATGGCGCTGGATCAATGATCCTAAGGTTGGGGGTTCGAGTGTCACTCTCCACAAGGTTGTCACTGTCCCCCCAGTGCAGCTAGCTGGGTTATCAAAGGCCGGCAATGTCTCTCACTGTCTATGGTGAGAGGTTCATGTAAAAGAACCATTGCTGACTTTCAACAAGAGTAGCTGCAAAGCCGTCAGCATGTTTCTACCCTGTGATGGCCTGGCGAGCTGTCCAGGGTGTACTCTGCTCTTGCCCGGAGTCGGATGGGATGGGCGCCAGCCTCCCCGCGACCCTAATTAGGATTAATTGGTTCCAGAAAATGAATGAACAATACTAAGGAGATGATCATGGACTTCAGAAGATTGAAACAAGATGAGCACTCTGCCCTCTACATTGATGGAGAGGAGTTATAGAGGGTGGAATGCTTCAAGTTTCTTGGAGTCCACATCTCTGCTGACTTTATCTGGACCACAAACATCTCCCACCAGATGGGGAAAGCACAACAAAGGATGCACTTCCTCAGAAAGCCCCGACAAGATGGTCTACCATGACCCCTACTAATTAACTTTTACCGCTCCGCCATAGAGAGCCTCCTGACCTACAGCTGTACCGTGTGGTTTAGCAACTGTACTGCAGAAGACAGGAAGACCTTGTAGCAGGTGGTGAGGATAGCAGAGCGGGTAATTGGAACTATGCTATCCTTCCTCAGAGACATCTACACCGAGAGACTTCAGAAGAAAGCCAGTAGCATTATCAGGAACCCCACCCTGGTCACCCACTTTTCCCCTCTGGAAAAAGGTACAGAACACTAAAAGCAAAAAAAAATTAAACAGCGTTTACCCACAAGCTGTTAAACAAGTCTCAGAAGTAGACAAAGAGAACCCAACTAAACAAATGAGTTCAAGGAATGAATACTTCTGCTTTATTTAATTAAGTGCACTAATGATTTGTATCATGCACATTTTGTGATATAGACAGGATGGTTGCATAATGATTAGCACATCTGCCTCACAGCAAGAAGCTTGTGTGGGTTCCTCTGGGTTCTCGAGTTTCCTCATACAATCCAATAGCATGTGCATCAGGCTAATTGGCTGGTCCAAGTTGCCTCGAGGTGTAAGTGTGACCAGTTTTGCATGTGTTGGGCCTTTGATGGTATGGAAAACTGTTCAGGATGTACCACACCATCACCCCTTCTAGGATTCAGCAAATGAGTGAACGAGTGAATGATTTTTTTTTTTTTTTTCATGATGTCATTTTGGCAATACAGTACATATGCTTATAAATCATGAGTAATTTTTTTTCATCCCTCCCCAGGGCTTTGTATACACATCCTCCATCTTAAGTTCATTTCTCTTATTGTGTAAGAACAAGAACTTTGTTATATTTTCCTGTTTTCCTTTGACTTCTCCAGTCTCACCCAGTAACAGGAGTTGCAAAAATTTCCCAAAATATTTTCTAAATTCAACTAAAATCTATCTCCACACACTGTTCATATATTACAGCTCCTTATCAAGCAAATATTTGCACTGTCATTTGGAGATGGCCAAACTGGCATGTGTCCACTGCATGAATAACTGTAGCTGACCAGCACTTTTAAATAGCTGTTTCGTCTCTATGTACCCTTGCACAACTGAGCTGAGGACATAAAGACATTAAAAGCAAAACGACACAGTGAGACTTGTATCCAGGAGGAAACCGTACTGTATTGTATTTCTGCTTTATTGTCTTTTTTTTTTTTTTTTTGTACAGGGACATTTTGGATATAAAACTAAAGGGTCACATTGCAGCTTTAGCGTTTCTATTTCCGTCTCTTATAAATGCATAAAGGATGCATCCGACAGAATTCAGGATCTAAGATTGTAGTATAAAGATTGACACTTCCCAAACCCCATCTTATGTGGACACAGGCACCTCAGTCAGTTTACATTGTTTGGGTCACTGTGTCCGTGCAGGTCATCAGGCCAAGGCTTTTTTCTACGATGGAACTGCAGCTGTGCAGGGACTAGATGCTTTTCCCAAGCCCCCCCCCCCTTCCCTCTATCCCACCGGGGGACACCCTGCAACTCCCCTGAGCTCAGTCAGTTTGGCAGTGAGCGCCTGGAGGAGGCAGGGCAGAAGATAACATGCTGCTTGAAGGTCCCCATATTACCTCACCAGATAAGGCAAAGGGAGGAAGACAGAGCTCAGCAAGGAGGACGCTAAAGCTCTGGGCGGAGAAGAGGAGTGTTCTCCAGTCACTGGCTCATCCTTGAGACCCGGGCACTACCATGCTGAGAGGGTTCAGTGTGCTTTCTGGTCATTCCAATGGCAGACACAAGGCTGGAGGAGGCTTTGGCTGTAGAGCATAGGGAGATGGGAGGAAGGCATCAGGCTCTCAGATGGGCACAGCCATACATGAGACAGGCCGAGAGCCGGGAGCCAAATAAGTGGGTGAGTCAGAGACCATAGCACAAACAGCCAGTGCTTGGTTACAGCTACACGGAATAGTAGAGACGCCTCAGCATTTGCATGTCGGCTTGATTCCGACGCTAAACAATCCTGAGCAATTTCCATGTCTTGATACGGACATCTGTCCACTTTATTTTCTTTAACCTCCATTTCTTATTGTGGATTTCTTTCCTTTTTAGCCAAGATCTGGACATGGAGTACCAGTCAGAACATCAAAGACACAAAATTCCCCTGAAAATGCAGCGAGGGAGCGGAGCAGAGTACGAAACTTGCGTCAGGCTTTCCAGAACCTGCAGGCCGCCTTGCCATCAGTTCCTCCGGACACAAAGCTCTCCAAGCTGGACGTTCTGGTCCTGGCCACCAACTATATCGCACATCTCACCGAGACACTAGACGAGGGGGGAGCGATGTGTGATCACGCAGTATTGCAGAGAGCTGAAGGTTTCTTACATCCTGTGAAGGTGAGGTTCACGCAGACTTGATGTGAACTCTTAGATAGATAGAACAGATCCATGCCCATTTCCTGAAAGTACATGTGCTTTTTATTTTGAGTTTTCTACATACTTTATATCTTTAATTTCACTTTTAATATACACCTACAAAGATGTCTTGTGAACTTCTACAAAGTTGCAGGACAATCAAATATTTTTAAAGTGAAAACAAGACGGAAAATACTACTTTATCCCATATAAATATAACTATCGGAATATGGTGGCATAGTGGTGGCGTGCACAGCCGCCTTACAGCAAGAAGGTACCGGGTTTGATTCCCGGGCGACAGAGTTGCTGTGTCAAGTTTGCACATTTTCCACGTGCTTGCATGGGTTTCATCTGGGTACTGGGGTTTTCTGCCATATAATTATACCAATCATCTGTATTCTGGCAAATACCGATTAAAAAGAAACGGGCCAATTACAGTAGGTTTGTCTTACAAGCATGTTAAATACTGACAGGTAGTAGCAGGTGGTGCAGAAGGTAATGTTTCCTCCTCACACCTCCAGGATCCCTGGTCTCTTCTAAAAATACACCAATCAATTTTCCTCAAATCCAAACTCTGGACGGAACACGATTCTGCCTCGGATAAAGCGCCGAATAAAGATAAGACGATTGAATAAACAGTGAGAGACGAATAAACAGAATATTTATTATATCAGAAGAACAGAACGGAAGCCGCGAAGTTTTCACGTGCTGCTCAAAGAGCATTTCAAGTTTTTTTTTTTCTTTTTCTTTCAGAAGTGGCCTATGCGCTCTTTGCTGTACTGTGGGAATGTTGGCGAGCGACTAACAGGAGCAAACCCCGGTCAGGAGGAGTGTCGTACAGCCAGCAGCACAACCGAGGCCCGAGCAGTGCCAGCCGAGCTGATGTAGGCGTCTTGAATCCAAAACTCCAATAAATTTACGTATACAGTATGCTGTAATTTAATCTGCAATGCTTAACGACGGGGTGAATTCAGAGCCGATTCAAAGAATATAGAACACAAGTCACATTGATTCCGTTCTGATGTCATTTATGTGTCAAGATCCGACGGGGTGGGGGGTGGGGGGTGGGGTGTTTCGGTCTTAGAGCTGGAACCAACCACAGCTGATTTTGGATGAGAGGTTGGGTACAGTCTGAACAGGTCGCCTGTCTACTGCGGGTCTAACACGACCAACTGGAAACCAACTGGAAGCAGTAAGTAAAGTTCTGCTGGTGGGATGTCCAAGAGCATGCAGGTCAACAGTGGGTGATGAAGTCACAGAGAAGACAAACATTTACAGCAGGGGTGCTCAATCCTGCTCCTGGAGATCTACCTTCCAGATTGACCATCTCCAACCCTAATGTGGCCCATGTGACATGTAAGATCCAGTCAGGTCTTGATGAGATGATTGGATGATTAGATTGGTCGTGATTAGGGTTGGACCGAATGTCTCCTGGAAGGTAGATCTCCACGAGCAGGACTGAGAACCCCTGATTTACAGCATTTGGCAGACACTTATCCAGAGCGACTTACAATTAACGTTTTGGGTTTTTTTTTTTTAAATACAACTGAGCAATTGAGGGTTAAGGGTTACGTGATGATGAACCACCCATTGCCTTGTCCACTAAGCCACCACTGCCCTGCAAAACAAGACAGAGGGACATTTACAGGCATCTCACAACCACCATTCACATTCCGACCTCAGGGCAATTTGGAGCATCCTAAGGTGTAGTTCCTCTTAAGAGGAAACCAGAGGACCAGGAGGAAACCCATGCACACGGACACAAATTTAGAGTCAAGACTTTTCACCGTCAGGTGACCAACCATGCTCCCCATGCAAATAGGCTAGAGTTTGATTCCCAGGCTCAGGTGTTACTGTGTGGAGTTTGTATGTTCTCCCAGTGCTTGCATGGGTTTCCTCCACAGTCTACAAATATACAGTAGTCTACCTAGCTGTTCCAAATCACCCCCTAGGTGTGAGTGAATGTGAAAGGTCGTGCGCGTGTTCACCCGACATTAGCCTTTCTGGCCATCCAGGGTGATCCCCGCCCTTGAGCAAAGGCGGCCGAGATGAGGGTCAGGAGCCCAGCGACCCTAATTATGATTAGATGGCTCAGAAAACGAACGAACGAATGACTCGTCTCCTTGTATTACCTG
The DNA here is from genome assembly GCA_024760905.1 of Plotosus lineatus. NCBI lineage: Eukaryota > Metazoa > Chordata > Actinopteri > Siluriformes > Plotosidae > Plotosus > Plotosus lineatus. The sequence continues at coordinate 3,135,142 of CM045730.1, read as the reverse complement.
AATTCACCCTAACTGCTTTTAATACATCCATATTCAAGGTTGAACTTCCAAGTTGCCACACAAAACTGATTTCCTCACATTAATTATACATGAAAATCCAATTTCACATCCTTGTTGTATTTTTATAATCTTGAAAACTCTCTTTGATATTTATTATTGTTTCCTTTAAAGAATGCAATGCTGTCCTGTTGCAAAGTTTTTGAATAAATAATACACATACATATTTACCAGAATGGAAAATGTTTTCAAATTCTTTTCAAGCAAGCCTGATTTCAGCCATCTGCAATCTTCCATCTCCTCCCTGCCTCCCTGGCATGTTTGTTCGACTTTAATTTGCGTGTCTCGGACTAAATGGGAGTGAATAAAAGTTGTGATTAGTAGATGGGAGGGTTGTTATGGGGAACACTTGGCAACCAAATGAGGGGAGACCCATGATGTGCTCTTAATCAAGTTCTTTGTAGCACAATTTCTCCTTAATTCCTGCAGTTCTGTAAATCCTCACTAATAATTTACAATTGCTGAGGTTTATTATCTGAACACAAACAAAAATTTAAAAAAAAAAAAAAAAAAAAAAAAAAAAAAAAAAAGGATCTTGGCGAAATTCCTGGTTGTCTGTATCATAGCAAAAGAAACCACTCAAATACAGCTGTGTCCATGCACATCAGTCTGCTCACTTAGCCATAATAAGCATCCTGAGATATTCCCATCCAAAGCATCAGGTCTTTCTTGCACAACACAGACACAGCGGTCAAGGCTAGACTTATAAATCTGCTGAAGGGGCCGATAAAAGCCTTTCGTTCACAGGAATTGTTTCATTAATATAAGGCAGGGGTAACAAACCAAGAGCAACATCCATTCTTTACAAGTTCTTGCTCAGTGTTCTCACCAATTAAGGGTATATTTTGGTTCATCATCCGAGAACACCGTGATTCATTGATAAATCAAATACCCAGATATTGAGAGAGAAACTTAGCACTGCAAAACCCAACAACCTTCTGGAAGTCTGCTCCCAACACGTCTTTAGACAGGATAAGATAACACAGCGTTACTCATGCATTCACTAAACCACTTTATCCTGCCAGGGTCAGGGAAGGCTGGGGCCTATCTCAGCCAACTTTGCATGAGGAAGCATTGTGGTACACCCAGAACAGCTCATCAGGGTCAACACACAAAACACTCAGACCCAGAGGCAATTAGAATCAAGGTGTGTTCACATGATCCTGATTTGAGCTGATCATATTTTGACATTTCATCTGATAACTGCTCCCACTTCCTCCCGAATATGGATCACGATCCCGGTCATGTGAGCACACCATACTGTCCATGACTTTGGACTGAACAAGGAGATCGGAATACCCCGAGGAAACCCACACAAGCATGTGAAGAATATGATGCAGACCCCGTAAATGAAACACCTTCACCAAGCACAAGACTTTCCTGCTACGAGGTGGACGTGATAGCCACAGCACCACTGTGCGGCCCACACAAAGTTTTTATGTTCTGTATTTTTTGTTCCAAAATAGAATTCTCCTCACTTCTCTTTCGGGATCTGGTGGTCAGAGAATGATTAAAATAGCTCCTCTATCTCCGAATCATTAGAGCCGCTACAAACTGACAGCTTGCTGAATTTATGTTATGCTTTGGCCACACTCCCTGGAGCGGCCTGTAACAAAGTCAAAGACGGAAAAAAGGAGAAAATTGATTAAAAAAAGCAAAACAAAACAAAAAAAACACATAGACCTACATCAAAGTTCTACTTAACAAGGTGCCATGATATTCTTTTCAGAACTCGTCTGAAAGTGCACCCGATTACCATTGTATTACCAAACTCAAGCTCAGACACTCGCTGTTTCATGAATAGTTTTAACTGTGCTGGAAGAAAGAAAGAGTCACAAACATTCGATAAAAATAAGTATTTACCAACTGAAGTAAAAGACACTTCCTGTCACACTGCACACATTTCCTTTGATAGCGATTTCTTCCACAATAAACAGTACATTTTAATTATCAAACTGATTCATACAAGTTTGTCCACTTTACAGTGACAATACTGTTTGAGGGTAAACTTTTACAGTTAAGCCATAAACAAAAGATTTCTAAAGGCTTAATATATGGCATTTTGTTAAAAAAAGAAGGAGAGAGGGGAAAAAAAGAAGAAAAAAAAAAAAAAGAGAAAAGGAAAAAAAAAAATTTTCTTTATAGTGCCAGAGCAAAACTGGTCAAGCAGATGATCATGTGATCACAAGTCCAAAGATGAAGAAATGTCCATGTACAATAAAGTTAAAAAGAAATTTATTCGGATTTAATCTTTTTCTTCTTCTTCTTTTTCTTCTCTGTAACCTGGAAGTAAAATATAAATATATCCATCATTATAAAAAGACACAAATAATGATTTTTTTTTTTTTAAACAGATGCCAAAAAAGTTCTCTGAACAGAAATCTGGTACCTCTTCTGTTGGACTGACCGGTCCCTCCTCCTCCTCCTCCTCCTCTGCTGCTTTGGACTCTTCAACCTTTTTTGCTTTCTTTTTCCTCTTTTTCTCCGTTGTCTGAAAGTGTGGGGGGGGGGGTAGAGAGAGATAAAGCTTTTTAACTTCCTGTTGACACACATGCTTAGCCAAATACTATAAATTACACACAGAACCGAGATGATCAAACACAGTGCATCTCCTTCCTTCACCTCTTCTGCAGGACCGGCGACCGCCTCCTCCTCCTCCTCCATCTTCACTTCCTCCTCCTGCAGATTCTTCTTTTTCTTCTTCTTCTTTTTGGGTGTCTCTGTTTCTTCTGCAGCTGCTTCTTCAGCTTCTGCAAGCAAATGGCATGTCAGAGCATCCAAACTTAAACAATAAACTGTTATTTATTCAGACCTAGTTTAGATTTCATAATATCAGAATCAAGGTGATCTTCAGTGATGAGATCAGGACTAAAAGGCCACGCCTCCATCCAAACCACCATGATTCGTTAGCGCAAGTCTGTTTCTAATCTCACCTTCTGTTGGCATGCACTTTATTTTCTTCGCCTGAACCTCAATGGGTTTGTCTTCTTCCTCTGCATCCTCTACCTCTTCAAACTTTCTCTTCTTGGAGGTTGGAAGAGTCGAGTCGCCAGACGGGTCGTACACTTTAACGTCGCTGTTCAGGGAAAGAAGCAGCAATGCCTGAGATCATCAATCAATGTTTTTGCAAAAATAAAACTAAAGCAAGTAAAACAAGTGGTGTTTCCAATTTAAAGGCATGAAACACAAATACAAGATGGTAGATGAATTGGAGGTCACACTTCAGCGAAAATCAACAGACTAGTGTAGTTACTACGTAATTCCCAACATCCACACAAAAAATGTTGATGGCTGAGCTAGTGTGCAGAATGAAACTTCAAGATGGAAGCTGCAGCAGCCTCATTGAAAAGGAAAAAAAAAAACAACAGGCTCATTCAGTGACTTTGTCCCAACATTCACACCAAAAACGGTGACCATCAATGACGTCAGAATGCGGCGTCAATACCCCTTACGCCCATTGGACCTGCTGCATCAAGGCTACTATGATATACAGATATCATGGTCCCTTTGTTTTCATTAGCCCCGCCTGTCTAGAGAGCATCACATATCATTTACATATCCCGTGCAGATCTGATTTGTTCTTATTTTCATAGCTGAAAATCTTATTTCACGCGTCCAGAGACAACGCCATAGTCATACAGCCTGAAGTTCACTGTAGTGGACACATGTGTCTACATCGCTCACGCATCCACCAAATCCCAGTCTCAGACATTCCGAGTGATATACAAAACAACAAAAAACAAATATCTCGTGGTAAATTCGAGGTTTATATTTGACAGCACGACTAGAAATAAAACATAAGTTTCTGAAAATGGTCGCAGTCTGGAGTTCTGAATCAACCATGGGGTGATGGAACAGTTAGAGAAAGAGCGAGGTTACTGGTACGGCAAGAAAAAGTTGATTCATTCCTAATATTTTAACCGATCAAGCTTCACTCGCTGGTTTTATTCCTTAATTCCACAATAACCTAGCAGTGAACTCACCTCTTGTGCTGATACTTGTCTGCTCGAGCTAGAGCTTTTCCAGATCCACTGATGCGTCTGGTCTATAAAAAAAAACCAAAACCAAAAAAAAAACAACAAATAGAGAGATGAAAAACAAAGCAACAGAATGTTTCATTTTTAGTCACATGACTCAATTTAAAGCTCAAGCTCAGAAGAGGTAGTGACAAAAGAACCACACTGTGATTTCAGGAATGTGACGTGACGTCATTCTCATCACCGCCCAAGAAACAAGTTACACATCGCACTGCATACACAGCGAGAGATTTCAGCACGTACCCCTTTCTCCTCCAGCTGGCGTAGTCGCACCTCCAGCTTGGCTCTGTTCTCTACTCCCATCTCAGCACTCGTGTCTTCACCCAGTGCGTCATAGCGGATGGCCAGGGCCGTCTTGGCTGCCAGCATTCTGGAGATCTTGCCCTTGTTTTTAGCTGTGGTCTGACCCACCAGGGAAGCGTGATAAATGAGACCGTATTTAGGCGTGTCTCGTCTGGTCTTTAGCGCTCTGAACAGTGCTTTTTCCGCCCCCAGGATCTGCACGGTAGACGCCGGGTGTTTGGCCAAGTTCAGCAACGAACCTGGTTGGAATAATAGGAGATCGTTAAATCATCATTATACAATTCATAAGATTATCAGCGTATTTTAAATAAATTTTTCCTCGTTTGTACCAGCACCCAATAATAAGAACAGACGCTCCCCGACTTACGTTCATTCGTTTTACGTTTTTATACCCAAATTTCAAGTCTAGCGTGCTCTCTGTAGTACGAGACGTACCTACGTAGTACGCTGACGTAATGACGCTGCACCCATTGTTTACAAACAACAGACGTGCTCCTCCTCCTTCCCAGTTTAGTAGTGCGTCCTTGTGTTAAGACGTCGTCTCTGTGATCTTTGTGTTTACACTGTTTTGCGGACTTTTGTAACCCTAATCAAATATGATTGGTCAGAAGCGTAAGCCTACAAGCATGGGTGCAAGTTTTCCGGCATATGCCGGAATTTCCGTTTTTCTCAAGACTGAATTAACTATCTCCTCTGATCGGTGCAATCTACCATGCATACTCAGTTAAGCAAAGAGAGTTGTAAAATGAATGAAAACCTGAATCCAGAAAAGAAGAACTCTCTGCTCTGCTGGTGATTCACATCAATGCAGGCGGAGTACTAAACAAGTACTGTATTCAACGGCGCCCTTGCTCACGTGAGAAAGACTGAAAGTCCGGATAACCCGCGCTTTGTCTCAAGCACAAGCAAATTAACTACTTTCAGTGGAGCGCCTCACATATTGTAAGCGTTGATTGGCTGTTTTAAGCGTCATGTAAACTGACCAGGCTCAGCGTCATGTAAACTGACCATCCGTCGACCATCGGAACCATTCACAAGCAGAAAGATTGCATCATAGAGAATGTTAAAGGTTATATTTGATGAGTTAATTTGATTAAAATGTATGTATTTGAAACCATTTTGCTTGAATTTAATTTATTTGAAATTAATGTTGATATTATTTTACAATGTTATGTTTATGATAATTGATTTAGGAATGTTTGAGATACAGTAATCGTATTTATGGATGTATAGTACAGTATGAACGTCATACGTCACTGGAATATACAGTAACAATTTCCTTTTTTTTTTCCCCCACCTTACATTCGGGCGTCTGGAATCGAACTAAAACATAAGTTGGGGAGCATCTGTAATGCTTGCCCATACCCCATGTGGTAGACATGGTCCTAAAAGCTACCATCAAGCACTAAAAAGAACATGAACAACTTGCCACGATTTAACAGCAAACCCAACACCCTCTCACTTGCTCAACTGGGAAATATAGACTCATCTCCAAGACTCACCGGCATGTGAGATAAGCCGAGCCCCCACCAGTTCTCCCACCATAACGGTCAGATTGGGGGCAATGGCCATCATACGGTTTTTCAGGTAGTCGTACAGTTGAGAGCGATATTCTGAGATTTCAATCACCTGTTTTAAAACAAACAAGCAAAAAAAAAAAAAACAACAAAAACAAACACACATCATATAGGTGTACACAAATTACAGACAGTACCATGTTATTAGACATACAGAGAAACATGATTCGCACTTGATCGCACAGATGCATGATGTTGCTGATGTCCTCCTCAGACACCTCTGTTCCCATGGAGATCTCAGCAGCCAGTTTGACTTCTGCTTCGACCTCCTCTGGCAGCATGTCGGACAGGTCGGTGGTCGCCACATTCGTGCGGTCACCTACACACACAAATTAAAGGCGCATAAAACACTGTATGGTTACTGGATATCGTTACACACAACCTTCAAATATGCAGTATGGGAATGCTACTGGAATAAAAGAATCAACTATGGTGCTGCATAACAAAGATAGAGTTCATCCCTGTAGAGAATTATTGCTCTATACCACTGAGTAGGTGCACGTACCGATCTTGCGAACAGTCTTGCAGTATGCCAGGTTGTCAGAGACAATCTTGCCGAGCTCAGGGAAGTGCCAGCCATACCACTCACGGCAGCGCATGATATAGTTGTTTAACTCCTTGTCCAGGTCGTCCAAAAGAGCTGCAAACACAGAGGCGGCGCATCGGCATTAAATTATGACATTGTCACCACAGCAGCACATCTAATTTTTCTTTAGCTTTCGAGAAAGCACGCAAGCTCAGATGAGGTAGTGACTTAGACACCCTCAGCTTTCTCAGGGTCTTGACACAAGGTCATAATCATCAGTGCTCGCCTTTTAGGATTAAAGGGTTTAAAAAAAAAACAACAAAAAAAAAAACACTTACATATTGCTTGAACAATCATGGTGTCCACTTTGTCAGGACTGAACTTCAACTTGTAACGTGAAAGACTAGACACAAGGGGAAAAAGGTGATAAGTGTAGGTTTACACTCAAACCAAGATCAGAATGTAAGACAAGCAAGCAGTTTATCTGTTTATTGTCTCAGTGGTAGTGACGAATGGTGGTTGATTTCTTCATGGAAATCAGTCGTGCAGCTAATCATCGACACAAGAAATATAATTACTTGGGTTTGATCATGAAACTGGCACTGAAATGTGTGTCAGTGACCTTTTGCATTTTCTGCAGACTTAGAAAAAAGTTAACGATTTTTAAAAATTTCTTTCTTCCCTTCAGCTTTTGCCCTTTCTTGGGAGTCGCCAAATCAAATCATCTGATTCGCACATTTTTTGATTTGGCATAGGTTTTTACGTCGACTGCCCTTCCTGTCACAACCCTTTAGCAAGTGACAGAAACACGCTGATGGCTTTGCAGCCTACTCTTTACAGAAGTCAGCAATGGTTCTTTTACATGAACCTCTCACCATAGACAGTGAGAGACATGGCCCGCCTTTGATAACCCAGTTAGCTGCACTGGGGGGGACAGTGACAACCCTGTGGGACTCGAACCCCCAACCTTAGGATCAGTGATCCTGCGCCCTATCCACTAGACCACCATGGCCAATATGCATTAAAATATGGTAGATGCAGGATAATATTCCTTGGAGAAGCATCATCAAATTATCAGTGGAACGACTCAAAGTCACTAACAGACATGCTTCTATTCACTAATAACCGCTTCAGTTAATAACTGCAATTAATTACACTCTGCCAATTGATAGTGTTCGACATGTTCAAATTTACTTTATTATCTATAGTTAATAAATACCAATACGTCAGTGATCAGTATGAGCACAAGATACACCATGTAACATGGACAGGAAAAGTTACATACAGTATATCATTAATTCTGCTCTACGCCTGGTGCTTATTTACTAATTTTAAGATGCACATACAGATTACGTGGTTCATGGTACATTCACCTGTGCTCTGATTCATGTGGTTATTGGACCTGTGGAGTCCTTAGCCGAGGCTCAGCAGGACATGAAAATAATGAGGTCTTTCTCTTGTCACAAAATTGAGCATGAAAAAGGTGTAAAATAGGAAGGGACATACTTTATTTCAAAAACAGTGTTCTTCATATGTACCTATTTTGAAATGATATCTCCCAGGCATGCACTAAGGATTTTCATGCATTGATTCACAAAAAAGCTTGCAAAAAAGAAATATTTATTAAAGTTTGAAGTTGGAAAATGTGCCAGTTTCCTGATCAGGCCCGCCCACACACACACACACACACACACACACTTAAAATTCTCCCACCTGTGAGCCAAGCCCAGAGACATGGCACTGATCTCCCTGGGAGGAAGCCCAGTGATCAGACCCTCCATCTGCGTCCGAATACCCCTAATGAGCTCGGCCACAGCTGGACTGTGTACACAGCTCAGGTTCAACTTGTCCTGGAGGAGGAAGGAGTCACCAAGATTTTCAAAATAAAATATAATCTCTTCTTAGCTTGTTTGTTTCTGTGTGGCATGTACAAAAATGACTGCTTATTAGTAAAAAAAAAAAAAGAAAAAAAAAAAGAAAAGAAAAAGAATAAAAATAATGTTAAGTTGGCAAGAGCCACTGTTAAATATCCCATCATACTGCTGACTGCTTGAATATTTTAAACACAATAAAAGCTGCACATTAATAAGCCCATATGCAGATATTCAAGGAAGTGTATTTACTTTAATGACTCCTCCCAGCTTAGCGTCCGTTATCGCGAGCTGCTCATGAGCCTCTTTGGCCACGACTTTCTTCAGAACCTTCTTTAACGTCTTGCCGATCTTCCCCTCTACCAGAGCAGTCGCCGCTGACGAAAACAGGTGGAACACAATGAATTTATATTATTAACACCGAGAATCACCGATAGACAGAATCACTAATATGCGCCATGCTGAAGGAATGTTGTCTCAGTGGTAGTGACGAAATGACTGCATACTGACCTCATACGGTATTCAGATTCACAGATGCATCATTGACAACATGCATGCACACACAGTAAAGCCATATATAAAATTACTACAGTTAAAATGATGGTACCTGCCAGGGCTTCAGTAGTATCATGAAATTTTTCAAAGTGCTTCAGTTTCACTCTGTAACAGGAGAAAACATAAGTCGTGATTTACACTAGGATTAATTTTACTCATCTGCCAGCTATTGATGGAGCCATAAAATTAACCAGAAATGTTTATGGCTTTTATTTCCCCATGATAAAATATGTGGCATGCAAATTTCATCTCACACACACGACCAACCAAAGGTCTAGGCACACTTAATTGAAAATTATTGAGTAGGCATGGTGCAAACTTTATAAGATACAGCTTTATAATAACTCTACCCAGGAGAAATAAGCCGATTACCCACCCATAATTAGCAAATCTAAATGAATGTCTCTTTTAATATGACCACATTTACAACCTAAGGGTCTATGGATTTTATGATCATTCAAATTATAACCTAATTCAAGCTCATGACATGAACAGTCCACATGATAAACGTTTGGACATATTATTATTATTATTAATATTATTAACAACAACAATAAGGATCTCATAGTCACTCTGCAGGCTGTAAACCAGCTGTGCAGGGTAAACAACTTAGATCACAAGTCCGAAATCAATTTTACATGTAAAATATATTATTCTCACATTTTATTGGCTTTCTCCGGTGTTTCAAACTCCTTCCATAGGCTGTCCACCTGCTGGAGCTTCTGCTCGTCCAACACCTGCATTAACATGTATAGTTATACTTTTTAAAAGTCCTTACAAACCATCAGGGGCTCGAGATCAAAACGATGTTCTAAGAGATAAATATTTACATCAAAAAATGCATCTTTGCCTTTGATCTTAGGACTTGGGCCTGTTTTTCCTGAACAAGCGCAGCAGATAGCTGTTTCTAGGTTCCCCAAACAAAGCCAAACAACACGACCAGTAAAATTCCTCGTAGATAAATATGGACCATTTTGTGTCACTAATTTAGAAGATAAAGGTAAAGGTCAAATATCCATGTTCGCCAAGTTAGCTCGCTTAATCCAAAACACTGCGAGGCCTGTGTTAAAGCTCAAATGAAACGCCAAGGACTTCAAAAAGTCGCCTTTTTGATCAAGTATATCCTACTGACATGAATATGGTCACGATTTTAACCCACGTTAATCCGAGATATAACAAAAACCGTTACATGATTGCCAAATGTATGACTGTGAGCTCACGTGCTGGTTTACGGGGTTAACTTAACGAGCAAATTACCCAAAAATATCAGTCAACAATGCAAATAAAATATAACATACCTTAAATATAGCATATCCGGCAGCTGTTTCGAATAAAACTAACATTTTTAAATTTTGTTTATTCACCTTACACTAAAAAAAAAAATTAGCGCTCGCGTTGAGCATGGTCATTAGCAGAGCACATGAACTTTTTTCCACGCGGTACCACAGAAGGCGGGCGTGTTAATGCGCATGCGTACAAAACGCCAATGGGGGGGGGAAAATCTCATGGGTGCGCATGCGCTCAGTAGATCTGCAGTTGCCTTGCTGTGTTGCCAGGTGTATTATTTTAAACAAAGAATAAAACTATGAACTGTATAGTACTGCTTGATTTAAAGTATTTCACAACGATAATATACTTCAACATACATCTATAGATTCATTTTATAAATGCATATATATATATAGATATATACACTGTCCCAAATAAGGTAGCAATTTAAGGTTAATTTTAAAAAATATATATTTTTCCCATGTAAGACTTATAAACATGAAATATAACGTTGTAATTATACTGTAATATTATTATAATTAATTATACTGTAATATTATTATAATTGGTATTTCAAAATTGTCAGTGTTTATCAAGGATTCTCTGTGTTGACTTTAAAATTCAATTCAAAAGAATTGTGTCAATATTCTAATTTAAGTAGCATTATTTAGGATTTAGCTGAACTCAATTTCAATACATGCATGCCATAAAATACACATTATACAGTAAAAGCCCTTCATTATCATTTGTTGACTCATTTAAGTCGTCTTATTTATTTGAGACAATATTTACAATCATGTTTATGTATATGTCTATATGATATGAGATCAACGTATATATTATTTTAAACACGCATACAATTCTTAAACAAAACACTCGACATATTTCTTTTTGCAGTTGGAAGTGATATAAAAGGCCTTAAAAGCTCCGAATACAGTACAGTCCAGTTGTAATGACGTCAGAAGGAAAAAAAATGTTTAGGAAATATGTGACGCAGATCTGGCAACAACACTCAATGCTCCTACAACATACATTCAATGTTTTTTTTTTTTTCCTTATTCTGTATTTTTTTTCCTTATTCTGTATTTTTAAACCAGTCAACATGCAAATTCTTTGTTTTATTTTGAATTTTTAAAAATTTTTAAAAAGCCGAAATAAAAAACAATGACGTATAACATTTTGTACATTAATGTGTGTCGTGTAATCAGCCTGTATCCATTTATAGCACAAGAGTTGTATGATTGAAATACTGTAGTATGCAAATACAGTACAAACATTTGCAAATTCAACATCAAGAATATTATTATGAATTGTGTTATAATATATAAATGTGATATTATACGAAAATATTATTATATTAAGAAATACATAACAGTTATCCAACAAATTCACTAACATTCCAGAACATCTGGTAAATATATATATATTTATTACTACATTTAAAGTTGAGATAAAGGGTCATAATTAAAGAACACATAAAAAAATAACATAAAACGGACATGAAACAAACAAACAAAAAAACGCAATTACTTCATGTAATTATTTCAGTCTGATTGATTTCGGGCGGAAAACACCATGTGTGTCCCAGAGGAGCCCGATGAGTTGATCTAATCTCCCTCCTCTTACTCCAGTGACCGAGTGCTTGTGTGTGATACACTTACATTACACACTCCATTTATCATTGTACCCTGTAAAGAGACAGACGTTTTGGAATATAATGTCAGACACGGTAATTTTTTTAATGTCTTTAAATACTTTTAATATACTTTAAAAGTTAACATAATCTCATTTATTACTGGTATATAAAATTATACCTAAGCGAACTAGAAAGCTAACAGAGCATTTAATTAGCATAGCTTTTCATGATGCTATTTGACTTATTACTTTGCTGACTGAAAAGCGCCCAAGATGATGCGTCGTTTACTATGTTTTTCCTGTGCTCTAATATTAACTAAAGGTCTGCTTTTGTTGTAACTGAAAGTCTGCTTTTTTTTTGTTTTTGGTGTCTGTGGCTTGCTAGCTTGAACTAACGTTAGCTTTTTTTTTTTTTTTTACACCGATATTCCGGAAAATCCCGCCTTGTGCACTAGGATTGGCTAATATTCAACCTCCTGCACTAGGATTGGCTAATAGTAGACAGAAGCCCATTCTAGCTGGTCGGCCACTTGTAACAGGTTAAATGCTGGATTTCGCATGAACCAGACGCGTGAACGGCGCCGCCATTTTTAAAAGGGCAATTTTCTATGGTTTTGATTGGAAGGCTCATATTTAACTCCGTGATAGATATGTCATATCTGTATACATCGAGGCAACCTTTAGATTATGACTGAGAAAAAATTACCTCACGCTTAAAATGCGTTCATTTGAAACTAACATTTAAAGTCGTTTATATGGGCTTTTGTGCATTGTTATTGTTATACTTCATCCAATAAGCTTCGTTAAAAATTCGTAAATTTGCTTCCTATTTAGTATATCTGTCGTGTCGTCGAGCTACTTTGTCTTACAATTCATTGTCATTTTTTCTTAAATGGCGACCAGGAAGACGTATTTTACTAGCCAGTGCCAACGTCTTATTCTTGTCTGAACTACTTCAATGCTAAGGCACGGTTTCCATTAGCCAATCTACGCGTAGGATCTCGGCTAACTACCGACCAATCCTGTCGCAATGAGGAGGAGCCTGTCGTAAAAGCGGTGGTGGGGGGAATAACAGTGGCTAGCTCTTAGCAAGCTAGTTTGAAACATCTTTTAATCGTAAACACAAAATAAACTTTACACTGTTGTTTGCTTGATTTCCGGTGTGTTTCAGTGTGGGACTTCTGCTGGCAATTAATTATATCCGAAAATTTTCAATCAGTCAACAAACAGAAAGTGGAAAATGCAATGCTATGCTTAATGCTAGGTTAACAAACGCTGTTGTTGTAGTCTGTGAATTAGCCGAGGTTATTAGCAGGTCTCCAATGTTTACAGTATTTAGAGACTAACTTCCGCCAGCCTGCTCCTTTTAGCTGCTTGACTTGTTACTTCTTATTGTTTTGAAGGTGGCCAGACATTTTTAAATTAAATGAAAAAGCAACTTTATAAAACAGTTTTAAAAGCGCAATAAGTTGTTTGTTTTTATTTGTGACGGTGGACACACTACATGTCCAGAAGTACAGTTGACCCCAATGTACTGTGACACTTCCACATACTGTTTTATTTATATATATATATATATATGTGTGTGTGTGTGTGTGTGTATGTATATAGACACACACAAAACACTTACAGTGGTATGAAAAAGGATTTGAACCTTTTGTAATTTCTCACATTTCTGCATAAAACCACCATCAAATGTGATCTGATTTTTGTTAAAATCACACAGCTGAAAAAAAACAAACTTTAAGTTTAACTAAAACCACCCAAACATTTATAGGTCTCATTTTAAACGAGGATAGCATGCAAACAATGACAGAAGGGGGAGGAATAAGTAACTGAACCATCACATTTAATCTTTTGTGCCCCCCCTTGGCTGCAATAACTTCAACCAGACACTTCCCGTAGCTGCAGATCAGTCTGGCACATCGATCAGGACTAATCTTGGCCCATTCTTCTTTACAAAACTGCTGTAGTTCAGTCAGATTCTTGGGATGTCTGGCATGAATCGCTGTCTTGAGGTCATGCCACAGCATCTCCATGGGGTTCAAGTCTGGACTTTGACTTGGCCACTCAAGAACGTATTTTGTTCTTCTGAAAGCATTCTAAAGTTGATTTACTTCTGCGTTTTGGATCATTATCTTGTTGCAGCATCCATCCTCTTTTTAGTTTCAACTGTCTGACAGACGGCCTCAGGTTTTCCTGCAAAACATCCTGATAAACGTTTGAATTCATTTTTCCATTAATGATTGCAAGTTGTCCAGGCCCTGAGGCAGCAAAACAGCCCCAAACCATGATGCACCTTCCACCATGCTTCACGGTGGGGATGAGGTGTTGATGTTGGTGAGCTGTTCCATTTTCCCTCCACACATGACGTTGTGTGTTCCTCCCAAATAATTCAACTTTGGTTTTATCAGTCCACAAAATATTTTGCCAAAACTTCTGTGGAGTGTCCAAGTGCCTTTTTGCGAACATTAAACGGGCAACAAAATGTTTTTTTTTTTTTAGACAGCAGTGGCTTCCTCCTTGGAGTCCTCCCATGAACACCATTCTTGGATATTGTTTTACATATAATTGATGTGTGCACAGAGATATTGGACTGTGCCAGTGATTTCTGTAAGTCTTTAGCAGACACTCTAGGGTTTTTTTTTTTGTTTTGTTTTTTTACCTCTGAGTATTCCGCGCTGAAGTCTTGGCATCATCTTTGGTGGACGGCCACTCCTTGGGAGAGAAGCAACAGTGCCAAATTTTCTCCATTTGTAGACAACTTCTCTGACTGTCGATTGATGAACATCCAGACTTTTAGAGATGGTTTTGTATCCTTTCCCAGCTTTATACAAATCAACAATTCTTGATCGCAGGTCTTCAGACAGCTCTTTTGAGAGAGCCATGGTGCACATCAGACAATGCTTCTCATCAAGACAATTCTTACCAGGTGTGTGTTTTATAGTGGGCAGGGCAGCTTTAAGCCACTCATCAGTGATTGGGCACACACCTGACTTAAATTGTTTGGTAAAAATTGGTTTCGATTGCTCTTTAAGTCTCCTCAGGCAGAGGGTTCAGTTACTTATTCCTCCCCCTTCTGTCATTGTTTGCATGCTATCCTCATTAAAATATGAAAACCTATAAACATTTGGGTGGTTTTAGTTAAAGCAGACACTGTTTTTCATCTGTGTGATTTTGACAAAGATCAGATCACATTTGATGGTGATTTTATGCAGAAATGTGAGAAATTCCAAAAGGTTCAGATACTTTTTCATATCACTGTACTTGTATGGAAACATAAGAAAAGGAAACTAAAACTCAAGTTTCATTTACTTTTTATTTTTAAAGTGTTAGAATGATGATACTGTACGAGCCAGCTAACAGTGACAAAACTGTGATTGTCTTTTTTTTTTATTTAAGCATTATCCATACAGGAATATCATCTACTTATATTAACCCTTGGATCACCGACCAATCAGATCGCACCATTTTCATGTTAGATCTACTGTACTAAATTCCTTTCACTGCAAGTAAGCGCCCTAAACCTGCTCAAGCATGACACTGAACCATATACAAGGACTCGGGTGTCCTGCACCGGCCCTTGACCTTAAGCCTACTTATCAGCTTTGGGATGAACAGGAATACAGACTCTTTCCACAAATGTTTGACTGCGTGCCAATTATTTATTTGGGTTTGCATTTCTTATGATTACAGGAGACAAAACCATCTGGTGATGGCGCAGAGAAGAAGGATGGGGAGTATATTAAACTCAAAGTGATTGGTCAGGTAAGAAAAGAAACCATCTTGAAAGGAGATGTAATGACTTAGAAAATACTGTATGAATACATATTACCGGATCATGTCAGCAGCAACATGGTCACGGTGGTTGTTATTATGAAGCAATGTCTATTTCTGTGCACTGATCCTCACTTTTTCCCCTCTTGTTGCTGTTATTTTTTTTCATTTAGGACAACAGTGAAATTCATTTTAAGGTGAAAATGACAACGCATCTAAAGAAGCTCAAGGAGTCGTACAGTCAGAGACAGGTAACGCCTTCAGAAACCTACTATGCTTTCACTTCTACTCTGCATTTACTAATCATTCAGTGTAATTACATGTTCTGCTGCAACACCCAGTACTTTCTATTGAGCTTGGAAGTTTCTCAGGTAGTGTTTTAATGGAGCAGTAAACGTTGTAGACACGTGTCTTCATTATGGGTTTTACTCCTTTAAAAATGATTACTATATGTACATACATACATACACTGTGGGAGAATTTTATTTCAGAGTAGTGGTATCAGTCATTATACCTGCATACTTCGTTCTTAATGTAATATGTTTAAATATGCAAAGCTTTTTTTTTTTTTTTTTTTTAAACATAAATGAACATAGAAAGCACAAAACTGGTCATCTTGTCTCGTGATTACTTTTGGGGGGGGGGGGCTGAACCAATGCAGAGGAACCATTTGTTTCCCCCGGAAGTGACTGAAGGTGAATTTGGGCTGGGTCCCTCCAGCACAAGTAAACAAGCATTAAGTGACAAACTCCCTGCATACCAAAGACTCGTACCCTTTACTGGTTCCTTTTGGCGAGGCGGCTACCAAAGTCCACCCCCTCGTCCAAGTTGCGGTAGCCGAAAACAGGTATGTAGGGGACTGTTGTGCGGTATGGTTGGGGGGGTTCCCCCAGGGCCACTACGGTAGCCATGAACCCCTGGGCCCAGAAACCCGAAACGCCTGGCTAACAGGGCTCCGGTGAAGCTTTGAGGGCTAATCACCCGCCAGGTGGATTAAACTGATCACAGACAGAAACCATAGGAAGCAGGCACAAAATCACACCTGTTTTGGGTCAGAACGTCTCCTTAGAGACTGGTATGACACACCGTGGCAAAAGCCAAAAAGACAGGACTGCTCCTGTCCGTCATCATCTTTTGACTTTTTATGGAGGAATTCCGTAGGAACAGCATTCGGTTTAAGATGTTAAGCGTTGGGCTTCATACCAAGTAGTCCTGCCTGGAGCTCACGCAGACAGCAAGTCTGGTTGAATTGGTCTTCAGGAATTATTATTCAGGGTAAACAATTGTTTGGAAAGTCAGATCTCCACCACATCAGCTCTTTCTCTTACAGTTTATATTTGTTCACGAAATGCTGAAAGGTTTTCCGAATATGTAATTACTATTTTTTCACATCGATAAGTTTATTTTTAACACTTGAATGACTGATTATAAAGTGTGTAATACTAATGACTTTGTTCTGGATTGTTCTACAGGGCGTTCCTGCAAACTCTCTACGGTTCCTCTTTGAAGGCCAGCGAATCGCAGATAACCAAACTCCAAAAGAGGTTTGTTTCCCTGTTTTTCTTCCAAAGATGTTCATTTCCATCGCCTCATTTGGAAGCGGTTTTATCCAAAGTGACTTCCAAATGAGGCGCCAGACATGCAAGGTGAACAGCATTGACTGTCTTGCTCAAGGGCCAAACGTCAAAGTATTGTAGTGACCAAAAAAAAACAAAAAACGATTTATATTGTGGAATCTAATAATTAGATTTTAGCCTTTTTAAGTATGCAGTGCATGAGGAAGTTATGTGTGATACTGGTGATGTTACTTCCTTAACTGAAATCACATCAATTGCCGTATCACGCCAAGAAATAAATAAAACTACGGGGATCCCTCCCGACTTCGCGCTTCAATTCATGCGGCTTCAGCGCATCGCGTTTTTTTTTTTTAAATATTCATCAAATCAAAAAATAAGGAAATTAAGGAAGAATAGGGGGAAAAGTTCAGGAAAATGCCACAAAACAAGGCTAATTATGCAAAAAAAACCCCAAAAAAACAAAACAACCCAAAACCCTCCCATAAAAAAAAATTACATTTTTATGTGAGGTGCGCATTTGAGTGTGTGCACGCGCATCTGTGTACGTGCGTCTGTATGTGTGTATTGTATTTATATTTTATTTACATCTTATTTATAATTTGTTATTATAACCATTTATAGTGTTGAATATGTATTTATTGATATTATATACACATATACATGTACATATACCTCAGTCGGGGGGGGGGGGGTCGATCCTACTTCGTGGAATTCGGTGGTCGCTGGGGTCACAGTACCAATTAACCGCGGAAAGTGAGGGATACCTGTATAAGCAATGGTGAGACATGTTGGATATGCAGAATTCTTCAGATCCTCAATCCAATAATTCTCTGTATCACACGTCACGCCATTCAATAATTGTCTATTATTCTGTGATTAGCTAACCAATCAGATCGTGCCAATCCTGTGTGGTATATACTGAATATCCTTATTATGAAATCGTCAAATAATATTGCAATATATATATATATATATATATATATATATATATATATATATATTTTTTTTTTTTTATGTCATATTGCCCTGCCTTATTAATGTGTGTGTTTGTATAGTTGGGGATGGAGGACGAGGATGTGATCGAGGTGTATCAGGAACAGACCGGTGGCTACTGGAACGACTAGACCTCTTTCTTTATCGCCTTTCTTTTTAAATCTTAATTTTGTATGTACAATGTTTATTTCTTTCTGTTTCCTTTTGTGCTTCTCCCAGAGGGAAATGGAAAAAATATAATAAGAAGAAAACCATCTGGATCAAAGTGATAGTCTGGATATGCTGCCGCTGTTGGGGTGGGTTGGGGTTAAGGTGTAGGAATGAAGGGGGTTGGAGGAAAGAGAAATATCAACCTTTTCCTTAAATGTTCCTCTCCATCTTTGTCAGTCTGCCTTTCCTGTCAGTCTTTTAAACTCACTGTGGAATTATGTGTCACTGACATTCAGAGCATCTCGTCAGAGTAGACAAGCACTCACTCACTCTTGTCATGTTCCTCCTATTTATGATTATTGTAGGATAATTAAAAAAAAAAAAAAAACAATTAAAAAAAAGAAAACCAGACTGCATTTTTCTCATGAGATTTTGCACACTTTAAGGAAACAACGCCTTTGTGCTCGAACTGTGTGTGTGTGTGTGTGTGTGTGTGTGTGTGTTTTTTTCTGTCTCGCCTTTCAAACATCTGGAACTCCCTCTTCTTCGACCTCTGTGTTTATAAAATGCATAATGCAATAAGGCCCTGTTTGATGCTTACTGTAAAAACAATCTCTGATCAACACTCAGGGGTGGCGTTTAAATACAGGAATAATTCCACTTATCTTTCGTGCACACACATATGTGGTGCCAGTGCACGTTTAACTTTACTATTCCCTTTCGTAATTTCCATTTTTATTTACATGAACTGGAGAGGAATTGATCCAGATGGTTTGTGGACATAAAAAATTATTTTGCTGCTTTTGTCATTTTTTTTTTTTTTTTTTTCAATAAAATGTGTCATAAAATCACTGGTTTCTGCTTTTTACTTTTAGTACATGTTCAGACTTTTTATTTGTGTGTACATATATGATCCGTCGCTAGGTGGCGACAGTTGCAGTATCTATCGCTCGATCACTTCACTAAATGACCCAGAGTTGGCAGACCTGTGGGCTGCATGCAGAATTGGAAGCCTTGTATTCAGTGTAATACTATTATAATTTTATTTTATATAACTATGTAAGGGTTTTGTTATTCGTTTGTTATATCATATACTATCTGCATTCTTATTTACTACATTTTATATTTGTTCATTCTAAACTTGGTAGCATGGTGACACAATGGTAGCACATCCACTTCACAGCAAGAACCTTCTGTGTTTGTGCGCCAGGCCCAGCAAGAGTTTCTGTGTGGAGGCTGCATGTTCACCCTCTGCTCATAAGGTTTCCTCAAGGTATCCTGGTTTTCTCCAACAGTCCAAAGACATGCATTGGACATTCTTAATTGACCCTAGGTATTGCTTGCAAATGTGAATTGTCTCCGTGTTGGCCCTCCAAGGAGCTGCTGTGCAGCTATGTCAGCTGAGATAGGGGACATTCTTAATTGAGCCTAGATATTGCTTGTAAGTGTGAATTGTCTCCGTGTTGGCCCTCCAAGGGGTTGGTGAGCAGCTCTGTCAGCTGAGATAGGCTCCAACCTTCCCGTGACCCTAATACACATTTGTTAAGCTCAAGGATCACAGGCAAATTTCTCCCAGCTCAATTTATGCGGCCTGTGAGAGCTATGAAGGTACAGTATATGATTATCGTACATTATTTGCATCAACTACTAACATGAAGTGTAATTCATCATTCATTCACAAGGTGGCGCCAATCTATTTCAAGTAAACAGCTTTTCATATTACAATCTAGATTATTAATGTCAAGAATTGTCATAAAAGTACATGTAAATTGAATAAATCAAAGGAGAAGAATTTGTATACAAATAGTCTGGCAATGCAGATCTCATGACTGCCCTTTTTGAATCGACGTTCAGTGATTATTTGGCCCGTGATGAGCTTGAAATTTAGGGGATGTGGCTCTCAGTGAGAGGGTAGGATTACACAGTTTGGTAAATGAATGATTATGGTCAGATATATGTTTATGACATGGGACTGGTTTTCTGATCAGTGAATGAAGTTTATTGTCTGAAACATCCTCACAAATTGTTTTTTTTTTTTTTTTAATAAATCTATTTGGATCCAATCATAGTGTAGATTTTTTTGCTTAAAAAGTAATCTATTTTTAAAATATTAACGTATTATTGTTTGTTTGGGAATGTATGCGAATAAGGTTTTATAAAAAAAAAAAAAAAAAAAAAAAAAAAAGGGGGGTGGGGGGGGGGGGGGGTGAGAAGTGGATGAGAAACAGAGGGAGCGAATTAAAGGAGAAACGTTGGAGGAAAAGAAAACACACCGCCTGCCTCAGGCGCTCAAGATCTCAAGATCTGCAATCGTGGATGCATTTCCTCAGCTCAGATCCCAGTCTGCTGTTAGATGTATTCTCGTAACAAGAGTTTTCCTCTCAGCTTTAACGGGAACCATATTTCGCTTACAGTGTAAAGCGTTTGTTTTGCGAAAACATGCAGTGGATAGTTAAAGAGAAACGGAGCTGTATAGCACTGAGATGGTGTGTGTGTGTGTGTGTGTGTGTGTGTGTGTGTATGGTCATGGTGTTGGTTATATGTGTGAGTGAGGCCCTCGGCTGTGAGGCTCAGCTCAGCTCGAGCTGAAACCCAGAGGGAAGATCGAGTTTCTCAGCAGCACACCAGGCCTGAACACTACCAGATGAGGGCTGGAGAGGAATTGAGGAATGGGGGAAGGGTGTGTTAGGGCAAAAGGGGGATGGGTGTAGAATACCTATGAGCTCACGTCTGTGTCCCACTACGTTTTTCTTTGTGTATATGGTAAGCGAGTACAGTGAAGCCTGAGCGGCGAGCCCTCACTTCTTTAATCAGCTTCATCTCCTCTGTGGGGAACCAAAACACCGGTCACATGAATCAAAAACAAAACCAAAAACCCCTGAGGAATGTCCCGTTAAATGTTCATGATCTGGTTTGTACTTTGATTAATAGAAAAAAAAAAACGTACAACAAAACATTTGGATTCACGTTGCATCAAAATTTGGCGGTGGTCGGTCTAGTGGATAGGGCGTAGGATCGCTGATCCTAAGGTTGGGGGTTCGAGTCCCCACAGGGTGGTCACTGCCCCCAGTGTAGCTAACTGGGTCATCAAAGGCGGGCCATGTCTGTCACTGTCTATGGTGAGAGGTTCATGTAAAAGAACCATTGCTGACTTTCGCAAAAAGAGTAGGCTGCGTTGCGTGGTTCTGTCAGTCTAGGAACCACTACCGCCGTCTCGGCCAGCTGAGCCACCGTTGAAGGGACCTAGGCCTAGAGAGCGGGGATCAGCCAGCGCAAATTGTCTCTCGCTATACAAAAATACTCAGCGCAGGCGAGAAGAAATAACTCTTCGCTATCTTCGAAGTCGGAGAACTGAGCCATCACATAAAAATTCCCATTTGAAAGATTTAAAGTGGATACAGTGGCATAGCGAGCGGCTAGCACGTCCGCCTCACAGCATAGAAGGTCCTTGGTTTGAGTCTCGGGCTCAATGGGAGTACCTGTGTGTGGAGTTTGCATGTCCTCCCTGAGCTTGTGTGGGTTTCCTGCAGGTATTCCAGTTTCCTCCTACAGTCCAAAGACATGCAAGTTCAGCGAATTGGCTGCTACAGATTGCCCCTCGGTGCGAATGGGAGTACTCGTTGCCCTGTGGTGGACTGGAAAGCTGTTCAAGCTGTCCCATGCCCTCGCTTGGAGTCGGCTGACATATGCTTCGGTCTCCTGAAAACTATTGGATGAATTGGTCCTGTGAATGAATAACTGAACGAGTGGGTGGTACAGTGGTTAGAAAATCCACCACACAGCAAGAAGGTCATGGGTTTGATTTCCTTTGTGCAGAGTTTGCATGTTCTCTCTGTGCATACATGGGTTTCCGCCAGGTTCTCCAGTTTCCTCCTGTACTGTAGACTGTAGTTCAAAACCATGCATGGTAGGTTCAATGGCTGTTTAAAGTCGCCCCTAGGTGTGAGATTGAGGGTGAACGGTTGTGTGTGTGTGTGTGTGTGTGTGTGTGTGTGTGTGTGTGTTGGCCCTGCGATGGTCTGGTGAGCTGTTCAGGGTGTACCCCGCCCTCGCCAGAGTCGGCTGAGAATAGTGCCAGCCTCTCCGAGACCCTAATTAGGATTAATCGGCGTAGAAAATGAATGAATGAATGAATAAACCCCCTCAATGTTAAGTGTAGTAGTGGGATAATTGCTGTGTTGCTGGAATAATAAAACAATACAGTTCAGGTTATTACTGAACAATAGTCCTTTTGAGGGTGTAACACCGACTCTGCTTCATATTCAGCCGCACCACCCCATCACTGACTATTTTCCTGACATATGACAGCATGCCCTGCAGTGTTTTCCCCTCCTTACCATTTGTATTTCTCAACATTATTAACCCCATATGCGGCCATCTTGGAGGAAATATTATATTTCAGGCGAGAAAGTATCTCTGGCACTCTGTACAATGCTTGGGTACGAACCCTTTCGACATGAAAGCAGACATCAGATATCTGGTTGTACCACCAATGCCTTCTGCTGGGACAACACTCTTACACTGGGTAAACACCACGGAAACAATGTTGGACAAAAGTGAAGGCGTTGTCCATGCTGGATATCGATCTGATTTTAGGCAACTGTATCTCGTGGGACTGAGGGAGAGGGAACAACCTGAGGAAGGGGGTTCTGGTTACCTGAGACTTGACCCATCTGTTTTTCACAGAAAGGCTGAGAAAGTAGCACCTGTACAACACAAAAGCACACAGAGGTGACTTTTTCAGGTGATTGTAAGCATTACGCCATGGGGATGTGCCGGTGGGAAGATTGATGTGGATCACAAACAAACAAGTAAATGGATGCATACTATCGGGGTCGAGTTTAAAACCAGCTCTCACGCTTCATTTCTTCATTGTAAGGCCACAGAATCAGGGATCGGGGCGAAACTTTATCATTTGTTTACAGTTTCTTAGTTACGGGAAGACCTGTGACATGGTGGTGCAGTGGTAAGTGTATGTTGGCCCTGTGATGGTCTGGATGGTGAGCTGTTCAGGGTGTACCCTGCCTTTTCCCAGTTTGGACTGAGATAGGCTCCAATCTACCTGCGATCCCAGTAAGATGAAGGGGTTTGGCAAATACATGAGTAAATGAGTAGTTACTGGGGATACCAGGACAACATCATTCCGCGTCACTTTTCAAGAAGCTACGTGAGTTAGCATAAAATGCTAGTTGAAAACGAGAACTGTATCTGGGAGGACTGTGGCCATTCTGTGATCATTCACTTGTTCGTAAAAAAGAATGGGGCATTGGGTTGCCTTCAGCATGCTTCTGCCCTGCGATGGCCTGGCGAGCTGTCCAGGGTGTACCCCGCCCTAGCCCTGAGTAGACCGAGATGGGTGCTAGCATCCCCCATGAACCTAATTACGATTAAATGATTCAGAAAACGGATGAATTAATGAGCATGAAAACATGGGACAACAAAAATATTTACATCCAAGATGTACATTCTATTTTAAAACCTTTTTTCAAATTTCAGCAATACAGAGAAGCTTTTTAAATTTACAACAAACATCAGTGAAATTATCGGTAAACATCTTGTGAATTTAAGGTTTTCCGACTGTTAGCAATAAAATTTCCATGTTTTTTTGAGCACTTATATGCAAGTGGGTCTTGTTTTTGAGAATAGTGATTGAAACAGGTGGAAGGTGTGGCCAAGCTTGTTTTAAGTGAAAACCTACACAGACCCGGCCCTTTGCGGATACGATCCGACATCCCTGCTGTCCAGCATCACTCAGGAATTAAGTGGAATGACCTGACGACATAAGCAGCACATGGTTCGAGATGATGGATGGACTTGACATATTAGGCCGTAGGCATCATCCCTCGCTTTGTACACTACTTAAGAGCAGGTCTGACCATTTTTCCTGATGTTGTGATTGAATGACTGAAAATGTGTTTTCTGTGTTTGCTGGGCGTGTATCGCACATACCAGTCTGTAAATTCCGCTGGTGACAGATCGCATGCGAAGAGCAGTTCAGGGATCCTGTGTCTGCAGTGAGTGTTACACCCACGTGAATGGATCACATGTTCTTTTTATTTGTCTGTGTAATCACGGCTAATGATTTAAGCTGCAGGTCCATTTCCTTACATGCGCAAACACAGGAACGATTTTGACGTGTCAGCTGCACAATTAACATCATTAACAGTAACATGACAAGTACAGAATTACGTCTTACATTTTTAATTGATTCAAGCATTAATCCGAGTTTACAGGGTGAATAATTAACAATTATTTACCAAAGACAGGGTGAATATCACTGAAGAGACATTTGGTAGTATACACACTACCCTGAAACATAAGCAAAAGGCACAATAAAACAAGACCATGTTACAGGGATCCCTCGCTACTCCGCGCTTCAATTCACGCGGCTTCAGTGCATCGTGTTTTTTTTTTTTTTTTTTTAAATATTCATTGAATAAAAAAATAAGGAAAATAAGGAAGAATAGGGGGGAAAAAACCCCCACAAAAAAAACAACAACCCAAAACCCGCCATCAAAACTACCGTACTTACATTTTTATGTGAGGTGCGTATCTGAGTGTGTGCACACATCTGTATGTGTGTGTATTTATATTTTATTTACATCTTATGCATTATTTTTGAACGTTTAATTGTTATTATAAGCATTTATAGCGTCGAATATGTATTTATCGATGTTATATAACATATACATGTACGTATACGTCAGTCAGGTGGGGTTGATCCTACTTTGTGGAATTCGGTGCTCGCGGGGTCTCGGTCCCAATTAAGCGCAGAGAGTGAGGGATCCCTGTATTTCTTACATTCTTAAAACTATGACAGATATATGAGCTCCGAGTGCATGTGTGAGCAGGTGTACAGCTGTCTAACAACATCTGTAACGCTCTATAAGTGTTTTAGTAAAAACTTGCAGAAATATATAGAAATGGACAATAAAATAATAAAAAAAAAAATCTCATTTTAGTTTGAAGTTTACATTTACATGTTTGAAATAAGACTGAGGTGAGAATTCCGAGAGATATCCCTACCCCAAAGAAAATTTTCGAATAGAATAATTACCTATCCTGCTTTTAAATCAGTACATTATTTAATTACAATAAATTCATCAATGTCATGTTTTTAAGTGAATAAATAAGGGAACTTGCTTTTCACTTGGCAAACTACATGTAAAAAAATAATAATGCTGAAGCATTTTAAAACCAGAGAGAGAGAGAGAGAGAGAGAGAGAGAGAGAGAGAGAGATGAACCTCTGATTGCACAACTTCTCTTGATCTGGTTTCTCATCTTCACAAAATAAAACACATGTGGTATTTAAAAAGGAATTTCATTGAAAACATAAATACCATTTCCACTGTATGTGGTGTTTCAGAACATTGGTGTTGGAAGTTTCTGCCTTGAGCGTTGATCTTCAGCCCCCCCCCCCCCAAGAGTGAAGCTTCTTTAACTCGGTGGATACAGTAACCCAAACTACCCCCAACACAAACCCAAACAAAAGGTTAAGCTTTTACCTTTTAAACCAAGGAATGCAGAGCTCTATTTCAGCCTGTCAAGAAGGCCGAGCGATGATGTGCCTGGCCGCATCTCGACGCTTTCTAGTTGCCTCCTGATGATCTGTTAGTATGTTGCTCTGTCATTTCTACCTGCTTCTTGAAAGCAATGTTTATTCTTCCTAAATAAGTAGCACGTAACCATGTAACTCTCGAGTGGGGCTGTGGTCCTACCGGTATCTTGTCATGCCACTCATTCAATCAGTTAATAGGGAGGCCTGTACAAAAAGCTACAGTTCAATCAGTTATTATTACCATCATTACCAATCACACCAGTAGTAAAGGAATGGAAATGCTTCCAATGACATTTGTAGACAAATATATATGGAGAAGATAATCCTTAATGTGAGATTTGGGGAACCTCAGGAACATACAAAGCATTGTAATCTGGGGTTGCATGAAGTAGATGAAATAATATTTAATGCTCTTATACAATCTGTGCTAATTTGTTGTGAAGTCAGGCTAATAGGTGAAAAGGATCCCTTTTACAGATACAAATACTGTATACTGTATATAAAGTGTTGAGGGGAGAAAAAAAATCAGTACATCAAAAAGTTCTAAAAATCTACTCACTTTATTAAGTGAAACTGCTGAATGGAGAGTATGGTCTTTAAAATGAGGTTACCTTCAATAAATACATGCAAAATCCTTAAACACTAAAATGACCTTTAAACAAACACCAATGGGATTTTTCCCCTCTTCCTCCTACATATAATCCCTCCGATCACAGCCACATCATCAGAGCCTGTCAGTTTATATTCTTCACTAAACCGTAAAACTCGAACTCTTTACAGTCGCATGAACCCAACTCAGCTACAGTAACTTCTAAATACATTAAGCACGTCTTTAAAACAATCCTGCACCAGCTGTACCAACTTTTTTTTTAAATGCATGAAAAACGTACAAGGTCTGGACAACATTACAAGGCACAAGATTAAATACTACGAAGACGATTCTCTCACCATTACATCATCAAACCAAGTGTTTGTTTTTAACAAGGCACAGAACTGTTTTTCACCTCTCTTTAAAAATTGTGACACTTAAAAAAGTTCCTTTGAAGTCATGCAAAAGTTGTACTTAAAAAAAAAAAAAAAAGAAAAACATGGAGACAGTCAGGGCCAAAAGTTCAAGTATTTAAGTGTGATAAACAGTCTTTTTGGTGTGAGTGCTGGATTATCTGAACTGTGAGATCCTCCTGTGGGCATTGTACGTCATAAGAGTTTGACTTTTTTTTTCTTTTTTAATCCATGCTGGAGTTCTGAGACATGTCGGCTGTCTTGCCAGTCCTTAACATCGGTCCCAGTTCACACTGTTGTCTCACCCTGCCCGGTTCCAAGCTGCTTGTAGAACCTGCGCCAGGACTGCAGCGTCTTCCCGGACCAGATCCAGAACCCAGAAGTAATTCCGACAATCATGGTCATTAGGTACTTGATCATGAAGACGGTAAAATCTGGAGACATGGGGGCGAAGTCGGCGGCAGGACACGGCACAGCAAAGCGTTTGCAGGTCTGCATGTGCCATGTCTTTTCCCACTGCTCGCGGAAGGCCTGCTCATAGAAGTAACACGCGATGACGATGGTGGCGGGGACGGTGTAGAGCACGCTGAAGACGCCGATGCGCACCATGAGCTTCTCCAGCTTCTCCGTCTTGGTGCCGTCATGCTTCATGATGGTGCGGATGCGGAAGAGGGACACGAATCCGGCCAGCAAAAAGGACGTCCCGATGAAGAGGTAGACGAAAAGAGGAGCCAGGACGAAGCCGCGCAGCGCAGATACGTCATGGATGCCAACAAAACAGACACCTGTCAGGATGTCCCCGTCCACCTGGCCGAGCGCTAGCACTGTGATGGTTTTCACGGCAGGTACGGCCCACGCAGCCAAGTGGAAGTACTGTGAGTTGGCTTCAATGGCTTCATGTCCCCATTTCATGCCAGCGGACAGGAACCACGTCAGAGACAGGATCACCCACCAGATGGAGCTGGCCATTCCAAAAAAGTAGAGAATCATGAACAGGATGGTGCACCCCTCTTTTTTAGTTCCCTGTGCCACCATTTTGTAGCCGTTGTCCCCAAACTTGCCAACGCACACCACCTGGTCCTCTAAGAGGAACCCAGTGACGTAAGCCACGGCCACCATGAAGTAGCAGCCAGATAGAAAGATGATGGGTCGCTCTGGGTACCGGAAGCGCCGCATGTCCACAAGGTAAGTGAGGACCGTGAAAAGAGTACTCAGGCAGCACAGTATAGACCAGATCCCAACCCAAAGATGCCCGAACTTCACCTCTTCCTCTTTAAAGTACATGAGTCCGTGTTGCTGCGAGTGTTCGCAGGGTGCTCCACAATCTTTGGCTCCTAAAAACTTATAATTGAGGTAGGAAGGCACATTGAGCTGAAGAGGACAGGTGAAAGGATGGCCCAACCCATCGATTGGACGCAGCGTGAAAGTTTCCTCCACATTCGGCGTGGGTTCCGACGTAGGCTTGCCTGTGTCCGACGTGTTCTGTCCGACACAGATATCTCCTGCCCCATGCACTGGGAAGTTTTCACATCGTAGTCGCTCAGGCCACTGGAAGCCAAACTTGTTCATGAGCGCCTCGCAACCTTGGCGTGCTCGCTCGCAGAGAGTACGGCAAGGAGGGATGGCCTGCTCCAACACGGTGCACACCGGGGCATACATGGAGCACAGAAAGAACTTGAGATCAGGAGAACATTGCACTTTTACCAGTGGGTAGAACTGGTGCACCTCCAAACCAGCGTCCTCTTGATTTGTGTGACCCAAGAGGTTTGGCATGATGGTCTGGTTGTACTGGATGTCTGTGCACAGAGGGATGGAGATGGGCTGGCAGAAACCGTGCTCCGGGACTGAGATCCCTTTCTCTCCGTTGTATTGACCAGAACTCGATCCAAAGAACAGAAAAAACGCCACGAGCGCGCGGACCGCCGCCTGGCTCCAAACCGCCATCCTGGAAAAGTGAACCACAAACATTTGGATTAAACGCACACGTCGTGAATCATTTCAGGAAAAACAAAACAAAACAAAACAAAACAAAAACCAAACAGTATTAACTTCTACCGTGGCGTAATTTCAAATCACCTAAGAGACTGTACAGGTGTTTACTGAGTGTAAATGTCATTATTTTGCTCATCCATCAACCGACACCCTACATAGTGCCCTAAATATCCCACAGCGAGCCGTTTGGAATTCAGCCGTACAGTTTTAGTCATACTCCACGCTCTTGTACAGTATTCCATGAATACAGCACCGAACAAGCTTTAAAACAACAGACATAATTAAGACTTAACACTATTCATTCACAAAAAATCACTTACTTTGAAAAGATAAATCTGAAGGAAAATAAATCAGAGTTTGTGACTCAATAACTCGAAAAATCCCCGGATGGAGCGTAACCGTCCCCCTTTCAGAACGTTCTTCATAAACTTCAAAATCCAGATCAAACTCAGGTATCCGTGCTCTTGTTGCGCGACCTCATCGTAGTCGTCGGAAAAAGTGTTTCGCGTTCTTTCCAGCCTCCCTGTCCAGTGCGCTCGGTTCCTAACAACGCCTTGTGACTTAACTTTCTCTCACAAACTGGAAGGTTGCATCCGTTGCCTCACTAAAGTCGATGGATCCACACACTCCACATCGGCCTCGCGCTGGGAGAGACGGTTTCCAGCCTCCCTCCTTCTACCTCATTCACGCTTTAGGAAGCAGCGTGGTCTTTACGGGGCGCCTTGAAACCATCAACGCGTTGCGGCCAATCAGAGCTTTTGTTTTTCCTAGCGTGCAATT
Organism: Plotosus lineatus; assembly: GCA_024760905.1. Lineage (NCBI taxonomy): Eukaryota > Metazoa > Chordata > Actinopteri > Siluriformes > Plotosidae > Plotosus > Plotosus lineatus. The sequence goes on along the minus strand of CM045730.1, from coordinate 3,105,482 downwards.
CCTCATTGGATAAATGCGAGCGTATCGAAGTGGGCGTGGTTAATAGGGGAAAAAAAGAGCAGGCGGAGATGTAAAGCAAGTTTATGAACTTTGAAAATACTCCTTTGCATAAGTAATCCTAATAAATTAGTGCATAAAGGAAGAAAAAAAAACATTGGAATTGCCCAGTGTTTAGCTGAACAGAAGAGTAGGATTAATGGCGTGCAATAAATTATGCAGAAAAAAGGATTTGCGGATCAAAACATCACTGGAGTTTTCCAGGTTCGTACGTCATTCATTTTCTGTGAATACTTTATCTTGGTCAAGGTTTTGGGCTTCACCCACCTTAGATCCAGATGCCATTCTGAGGACACCAGACATGAGGCAAGAACACAAACCAATCTATTGTGGATGCCCCTCACACGCACAAAGACAGACGTGGTAATTTAGCCTATAGGCAGTCTAGCCTATTTGGTAAAAGTGTGGATGAAACCAGAGAACCCAGAGGAAACCCCACAGGAAAACAATGCACCAAAACCACAAAATACAGTATCACAGCCACTTATCTTCCAAACAACCTAATTAGGGTTGTGGAGAAGCCGAAGCCTATTTCAGCCAACACTGGGCAAATTCAGGGTTCACCCTGAACAATTTGCCAGTCCATTGCAGGGCAGACACAGACACAACCAATTCACTCAATTTGTAACAGCTAGTTAATCTAATGGGCATGTCTTTTAACTGTAGGAAGGAAACCAGAGTACCAGGATGAAACCCACACAAGCACGGGAAAATATGCAAAGTCCACACAAAAACATCTTCACCAAACCCAGAACCCAGAACCTTCTTGCTCTGAGGCAAACATGCTCACCATTACGCCACCACATGGCCATCCCTCTACAATATCCCCACCCAAAAAAGCAATATTTATACTGTGTTGTGTGTTCTTCTTCTTCTTCTTCTTCTTTATCTGCTTTAAAGGGTGTGCAGACATTTGCATTGAGCTCTCCAACTTGTGTTTGAAATGTCATGATAGATTAATTGCACCAACATTTCACAGTATGCTCCCCAAATCCACTTTTAAACAGACCATGAGTTATCATATCAACAAAACAAGCCGCTATGAACCAGGAGCATGCAAGATTGAAGCATGAGAGCGCAAAGATAGCCTGTGTGTGCTTGTGTTTGAAAAATGGTTGACTGTAAGGGTTAAAGAGCAGAGACCGGGTCAGAGCCGGCTGTAATAAAGGTTATATTTATAGTGACGCTTGGTGCAGTGAGTCTGAGTAAATCACTGTGGTGGGTTAGGACCGGCTGGAGATTTGATTAGTGACTGAGATGAGCTGTCTCTAAATAGAATGTTTAAATTACAGATTAATAACCTTTTATGAAAATTTCGTCATATGTAGCTATTGATAGCTATTGATCAGGACATTTGGTGCACACATTGGTGTTCTGGTGGTGTGTTCTGCAGGAAGAAGCAGTCATCAGGGAGAGCAAAGGAGAGCAGGAGAGCAAAGAACTGGTACAGTATAACATTGCCTGGAAATGCATTGTCACCACAGTGGTCATTTCTCCTGTAATGAGGAATGGCTATCATGGTGCAAGTACAAATTTTTTTAAATCCAGCTAAGTGCTGTGGCATGACAATGTGGGATTTTCTGCACAGAGTTAAACTTTGTCTGTGGTTCATGCTGGTGACAAGGCGGGATTTACTGCTGTCAGTCAAACCACGTCTGCGGTTCTCGCTGGACAGGGCCATTCAAGTAGACCCGAGTCAACCACGCAGTGAAAATTATATGCTATGCGGATGTTCTTGCAGAACTTGCAGAAATGGTTGAAATAACTGCTGATTAAGTTTGGGTCCTCTAAATGCTATCAAATGAGATGCTCTTGCTGGTAAGTCTATCTTTGTGAACATGTATGTATTTTCCAAGAATTAACTTTTCTTTCTTCGTGATTTCTCAGCCTTAGTCCCTTTACTCCTACATCGTTATAAGTGGAGTTAAAAAACCCCAAAACAAAACAGTCTGACATCTCAGATCAAAAGCTTGGAGCATTGCAACATGGTTCTGAGGTCCAGCTGGGAACTGTTTCTGCACAAAAAGCAGGAAAAATGCAGGAATAGAACACAGTGTTCACTTTATTTTCTGAAGGCATCCCAAATTCCATTTAAATATTAACCCCTTCATAGTAACCCCACTCTTACCAAAGATATTCAGTGAGATCAATTGAGATTAGGTGTCGTGAATGTCATGGCTTATATTACGTTTACCCCCGGTGCAGCTAACTGGATTATCAAAGGCCAGCCATGTCTCTCACTGTCTATGGTGTGAGGCTGTAAAAGAACCATTGTTGACTTTCGACAAGAGGAGCTGCAAAGCCGTCAGCATGTTTCTGTCCTGCGATGGCCTGGTGAACTGTCCAGGGTGCACTCTGCCCTCGCCAGGAGTCGGCTGGGATGGGATGGGTGCCAGCCTCCCCGTGACCCAAATTAGGATTAAGTGGTTACGGAAAATGAATGAATATATGACATTTATTGTAATCAGTAAGCGCTAAAATAAAACAGCGAAAAAAGGGCGGAGTCATTCAGCAAGAGACCTCAGCCATCAGGTTAGGATTGATTCTTATACTCATGAAGTTGCAGAACTGCTTAATCTTACAAGGGTCACATTGTAGCTGAACCCGATCTCAGCTAACGCTGGGTGAAGATAGTGTATACTCGGAATAGTTTGCCAGTCCATCTTAGGCCCGAAACATATACTGTACAACTATTCACACTCGCACTCACACATAGGGATGATTTGGAATATCCAATTAGCCTACACTGCATGTTTTTGGACTGTAATAGGAAACAACAGGACCTGGAAGAAACCCACATAAGCAAGAGGAGAACAAGAATGCTTTATACAGAGACACCCTTTCAGAGGGACCCGAACCCAGGATCTTCTTACTGCGAGGTGGACGTACTAACCAAAACTAAACGCAATACAGTGATACCTCAGCTCACGAACATAATTGGTTCCCAGAAAGTGTGTGTAAGGCGAAAAGTTCGTCTTCCGAACATTTATTTCCCATAAGAAACCATTAAAATGAGAATAATCCGTTCCCAGGTCCCCATAAAACATAATTTTCTACTAAATAAGCCTTAAAACTACACAAAAATATACCTTATTTTATGTATAATAAATGTGCTATTGTATTGTAATTAAAGAAATAAACTGTACTGTATAATAAAGTGGTTTTATTTCCCTTTGTGATGGTAGTTGATGGCTTGATGGAATGGAGTGGGAGGAGGAGGGAGGGAGGGACTTACTGTTTGGAAGGAGAGTTTGGAAACGCCTACTGTTTGGAAACACCCTTAGCCACACACGCACCCTTAATAGCTTCCTTGTTCTTAAGGATGGTAGCAATGGTAGACTTAGCGTACTGGTACTGGGACGCTGAGTCACACAAACGCACACCTCGTTCGTGTTTTTCAATGATCTCCGCCTGTGGTGGGGTCTTTTTCGGTCCCATAATAGCAAAAGTACACTCAATATGGTCCAAAATGTCTATCAAACACAAACCACTTCCGCATTCAAAGAAAGGGGGTGACGAACTGTGACGCCGTGAGCGTGCGTCAGCTTCTCGTGGCCACCACCGTGGCGCTGTTCGACCGCGTGGTTTGATTCGTCCGCCGAAAACTAGTTCGTCAGCAGAGACTATATGCTCGCAAATTTAATGTTCTTGAGGCGAAAAGTTCGTGAGCTTAAGCGTTCGTCAGCGAAGGTTTTACTGTACATTTATTTTTAAAAATTAAATTTTTATTTATACATACAGAAAGGAGATAAATGACCGTCCACCCATCTGTTTACCACACATGCTCTTATGACAGTATGTTGTTTTTCACAGTGCGCCATAATTTCCTGACTGCCAGACCATCTTTTGGTCTTTGTGGGTTGAAAACAAGATTACAGTGATATGCATTAAGAAAAGTGAATTGTACACTTTTTTTTTTTTTAATTTGAATTCACAGGCACAACATGTGCAACATGTGGTGAAAATACCAAAACATTGTTAATGTCCTAAGGCATGTCATAAAAAAAGAAGTGGTGTTTTGCAAAAACAGAGCTACAAAAGTGTAACGGTCTCTTAGGCCTGAGATTTGGAAGGACTTCCTCGTGTTAAAGTTTGTTCCGGTTCAGTGAAGTACATTCATGGATTTTTGGATGTGAAGGAATTTCTGAACTGTAATTAACTGCCTGTAAAGCGGTCTTAACTGCTCTTCACACTGCCTTTCTGCCTGCACTGTAACTTAATCTCACACCCGTTTTGGAGGTCAATAAAAGGTCACAAGTCCTTTATTAACCACTAATAGGCCTGGATTCTAAAGCCTGCAATTCAGAATAATTTTCACATCGAGTCTGAAGCTTCAACAATGCATCGTTATTTTCCAACAGATTCTTTGGGAGGCATCGTACTCAAGCCTATGTGGCCTGCATTCCTGGAGATAATGGTTATTATGCATTAGAGATATAGCTGAATACAAACGTTTTATTCAGAATGAACAGGAAACTGTATTCCACATGAACAGTGTTATGGTGGATAGTTAAAAAAAAAAAAAAAAAAAAAAAAAAAAAAAAAAAACGCTAAATACCCTCAGCATGAGCTATAGAAACTCCAAGTTTAAATCTGAGTACAGATACAGATCCAGCTATAAGGATTATGTTAATATCAACATGAACATTTAGCATTATTGCGCATGGTGCATTTACAGCATTCATCCTTAGTAACTGCTTACCCTGGAGGAGTCATGATGATCTTGAGGGAACTCGGTGGAATCGTGATGATCTTGAGTAAACTTCTGATTGTCAAAAATTTTGCCAGTTATTATAATTTGGCACCAATCATGATAGAAGATGGGAATCATGGTAGAGCGCAGTAAAGCTTAACAGACCATTATAGAGCGTAACAGATGCACCAGTGCACCTTGATTGTTGGGAATCTTGGTGAAAGTGGAAACACAATTCCTTCACGTTTCATCTCTGGGATGTATCCTACCTCCGTTTAATACCCCATTCGTGCTTCAGTAGTGGTCATAGATTGTGAAGCCCATGGTTTGTTCATTGCACTGGTGCAAACAAAGCATTAGTTGGGGTCAGAGTGGTTTAAATGCAAGTACTGATTTGTTCATATTTGAGAAGTGGACCGATTGAAGTTTTTACAAAATATTCTAGGGAGGTACAAAGGAAAGGAAGAACTGAATGGGTGGGTTAAAAACAGTCCTGTAGAAAATTAGAGCTCAAGAATTGAAGAAAAATTTGGGAAAAATATTGCATCGTTTAATATTTTAATGTAGACTTTAACAATTTTACATTCAACAGAAGGAAACCGTTTAATTGCACAGTTATGTCTGTTTAATAGCAGAAAAAGAGATATACAATATGGATGATAAATTTCAAATCAAAAACTGATGATGTTGGGGAAGCAGGCCATTTAATGTTTTTACTTTTAGCTGTGAATTAGAGTGCCACCGGTCGGCTGATTGGAGTCATATTTCTTTGGAGGCATTCACAAATTAATTCTGTTTATGGCAGACATTAATGTACAGGAGATGGCTGCATGCATCACTCAATATTAAACTATAGATTTTGGTTAATCCTTAAATTTTGTCCAGCAGGATTTAAAGTACAGTACGTACATGGTTTTAGTTGTGGCATTTATGGGTCGGCTTTAAAATGATTTCGTATGACTATTCCCAAACACAGACTGAAAATATTTCTCAGGATTTATGATAACTGGAAATTTTGTTAATGAGTTAGTTGTGAACAATTTCCTGCTAACTAGACGCTTTGGTGTAGTTCTTTGATTAATGGTGGCCATGTTTTTGGACCAATCTCAGGTTCAAAGCTTTACAGTATACCAAAATGTACAAGGCTGTATCCTATAATTAGTGCTGATACAGTTGATATTCAAAGATGTCATGATGTATTGAGTATTGTTGTTTTGCGTATAATGTAAATTTGGTGAAAACTATCATAATGGTCTTTATATTTCGAGAGACTTGAGAGTGTTGAACCTTAAAGCCAATAAAACTTCAGGTATGTGGTCTTTTAAAATTTGCATCTTTTGAGCTTTATTCATAGCAAAACCAATTAGTTAATTGAGATCTTGTTTCTTTACAAGTGTTTGCACATCATTTCCTATTATTGGACCAAGTTTCATGTCTCAGGGGCGGTGTTGGCCTGGTCGTAAAAGGTGCTGGATTACTGATCCTAAGGTCGGGGGTTCACACGCCACTCTCAATGGGGTTGTTACTGTCCCCCCAGTGCAACTAAATGGGTTATCAAAGGCTGGCCGTGTCTCTCAGTGTCTATGGTGTGAGGTTCATGTAAAAGAACTATTGCTGACTTGCTACAAAAGTATCTGCAAAGCCTTCAGCGTGTTTCTGCACTTCGAGCTGTCCAGGGCGTACTCTGCCCTCGCCCTGAGTCAACTAGGATGGGGGCAAGCCGCCCCGCGACCCTAATTAGGATTAAGTGGTTACAGAAAATGTTTGATGTCTCTAGCTGATGGCAATTGGAGCTTCAACAGCAGACAAGAAGTAATAGTCATAAACTTGCATGAGCACAGTAAGGTTACAATTCTTCAGGGTGAAAAAAACATTAAAAATCCTTCTGTCTTTTTAAAACTCTCGGTACAGATCTGAAGACTGAGATATAGATGGCTATGTTTGGAACATGTAACACATACAGATAGTTTTGCTGCATTACACCCTAATTATGTATAATATTATATTATTTGACAGAACATTGCACTTAGTACCATTAAGTCTGGATTTGTTTTTGTTTGTCTGGTAAAGCGGTTGCATGGCAGCCTTCTTTAATCAGTGATAAATCATTGCAAGTGGCTTTGTGCACTCTGGATAATCTCTCTAATTCATTCAGTTCTCTCTCAGGACCATAGATGAAGCATTGGCAGATAAACAGAGCAGGCCGAGAAGTCAAACAGAGCCACCAGAGCAACTCCATTTTAGGCAAAACACTGCACGCTTGCCCCCTGCTTTGTGTATAGTATTGGTAACAGGTTGGTATACATTTCACTTGATCTCGGTCCATCACTTTTTGCACCATGCTTCTTTTGCCTCTCTTTCTGTCCCATGCTCTCTTGTGCTCTGTCAAACACACATGCAATCATATGCCAATGTTTTGTGTTCTGCACTTGTTTTAACATGTACAGTTCATCAGTGGCTCACTGTTGATCATGATCATGATTATCCGGTGGGGGTTGCTAGGTTAAACTTTTCCCAGGGAGGAGCCAGGTGAGCGGGTGGAGGGACACGCCGAAGGCTCCATATGGATTAAATCTGTCCACAGCTTACTGTTTATATTGTATGCAGTATGAAAAGATTCAAGAGTTACTCATTTTGGCTTAGGATTAGTACATCTTTTGTAAGTCAAAATATAAACGGTCCAAACATAGAACATTGAGAAACACCTTCATATATACAATTTACAGAAAATTCGAGACACATGTGTGTGTGTGTGTGTGTGTGTGCATTCTGATGTATATATTTGGAGTTATGTATATATACTGTACGTTTACACTTAACGCCCAACCAACTGTCGTTGTCAATCAAGGCTAACGATTTCTCCCCAAAATTATTTAAATATATTTCTACTCTTGTTCTTTCAGGCCATAGTCCATTCATTTTAACTCCCCACGACTCTTTCTCTCTGTCTTTCACTCCCTCACTCTAGATTAGACCTCTGTTATTTCGCATTCCATCTCTGAGAAAGTGGAGCTGACGAAAGCCAGATGATGGCTCCATGTACAAGTATTTAGCCTTCTCCTTCCATCCTCACTAACGCACTCTTTCCTTCTTGCTATCCATGGTCGCATTCATTCACCCTCTCTGCCCATCCTTTCATTCTTTTTCCCTTAATGAATTATTTTAATAATTCTCTATTGACTAGCGACCAGGAGCAGTGCCTAGTTCTCAATGCACTGTGACCTATTGTGATATATATGCACACTGCTGTCAAACAGTGAACCATAGCTAGCTAAAGGGGTGACATTACTACGAGTATCGCAGCTAATTTCAAGACATTAACTTTCAGTGGTTAACTGAGTTTTTCTTTCCAGCATGTAACATGGTGAATCTAGCAGTATAGATAATTCCAGAAATTAAATAAATTAAGAGAAAGTGGCCTTGTCATGCTGCTGCAGATGGTTTACAGCAAAAAAAAAAAAATGCTAATTGCTGTCTGAGATTGTATTACAAATAAAAAGTATTATACAGTTTACACCCAAAAGTGGAATAAAATTTGTGGAGTCATTTTTAAATATAGATTTGTTAAAATGATATTTGTTCGGTTTTTATTTACAATTACAAGATGCATTGGCTCGGTTACCTGTAGCTATTTGCTATTAGTAGTTTGTCATGTAGCGATAGTTACTTGTTGCGTGACTGTCGCTTAGCTGTTTTAATAACAGCTTGATGAGTTACTAGCAAAGTGGTTTCACTTATTTGTAGTCTTTAGTAATGTTTTGCTAGCTATATCTAACCGTCTATAAATTATAGTTAATCCCAAATATAGCTATTTCAAATCAGATTGTATTTTGAAAACACAATTGCAAAATTGTTTCAGTTAGCTGTTCTTGTTGGTTAGCATCACTACCAAATGATTAGTTCAGCTGTAACTTGGCTCTTTTCTGTTACAGGTAGCATGTAGCTAGGTAATTCACAATTGCGAAATACTTTCAGTTTCGATTCTAACTTGCTATGCCTAGCATTGTACGATAGGTAGTCTGGCTGTAGCTTAGTTGCTTAAAACTTTCATTTGCAATATAGATTAATAATGTAGTTAACCACTTTCAGTAACTTGCAGTTACCTATATAGTTGTGAGCGGATTAGCTGTTTTTAATTAAAAGTCATTTATAATTTGAGAGCTTCCACAACACTGTGGTTTTCAACTACAATACATGTACTGTACTGCACTTTATTGTGGGATTCATGTGATAGGAATTAAATCATCCAGTCATCATACAAATTCAGGTTAGTTAGGGGAAATACATGGCATTCCAGCATAGTTTGCATTAGTGCCTTCAAACCAGAAATATGGTCACGTTATAGCTCATGCATTATTGTTTAATTACAGAGAAAGAGAGAGAGAGAGAGAGAGAGAGAGAGAGAGAGAGAGAGAGAGAGAGAGAGAGAGAGAGGAAGTGAAATTTTTCAGTACAACAATCTAAATTATTGCCATATGAACCTCGTCAACTCACACAGAGGCAGTCCATGTGTTTTCAGCAGTAAAAAGCAGACACGGAGCTCGTGAAGAACAGAGCACGCTGCTATGACCTCGGCATTAAATTTAGTTTGAAGACGCTACTAAACTTGATCTTGCATATGTTATAGTTGCCATGTTGGTATGTGATGTTGCATGCTAATCTGATGCTGTGGGTGGTAAGTTCCTAGCTGATGTTCAGTGAAGATTATATAGCTCCTGAAGCCTGTTTTTCATGGTGTGGTTCCTTTTCACTTTTACGACTTACTTGTTATAATTCTTTCTGTTAAATCTTGATCGTTCTCCATGTCAGAATGTACAATGACGATCCTGTTATTAGAGATCTGCAATCAAACAAATGTACAGCATTTTGTTCTGCCTACGTCATCATTCAGGGTGATCTGGCTTTCGAGAGATTTCATATCCATTACCATGTTTCATTTGCATTTTTCCATTGCTGTACTTGTCGCTGTCCCATGAGTGTTTTTAAGCTAATCTTATCCTGTCCTATTGTTCATGGCTTTTAGATGTATGTGGTATTGGTCCTCATTCTTAGATCTTTTAATAAAAGACTTTCTAACATGGCCAAACCTTGTCGTTGGCGTTCCTTGGCTGCAACAACAGTAAATTGGCCACAGATAAGAGCGTCGGATTATGTGCTTTAAGACTGCTGATCTTTTCGCAAGACCAAAGAATTCCTTCACCATGTGAGATTTTGGGCTGTAAATCATACATCATAAAGTTGTTTTAAGAAATCTTAGAATACTGCTTACGTATAGACAAACATGTGGTGCTCTTCATATGTCAATTGATTTTGCTGAACCCCTTAATCCTACTAGTTTCGCAGGAAGGCTGGAACATACTATACAGTGGTACCTCGGTTCTCGAATGCTTTGGAGTTCGAACAAAAAATCCGGGATTTTTTTTTTTTTTTTTTTTTGTCTTGGAAGTCGAACAAAATTTGGAAGTCGAACTTGAAAAACGTGCGAGAAAAAACGAGACCGAGAGTGAGGAAAAATGCGTGACTTCCAGAAATCGGTCTCTTTTGACTCTACTCGAACACTGTGTGCGCGTGGATGTGCTTGCTCCTGTCCTACAAAGTACAGTATCCCGTAGTACAGCTACAGAAACCGGGAATAAGCACCGGCCTGATGAGCCACTAGGCTCGAGTATAAAAATACAAACAGACTTTACCTACCTAACTACTATTTGATATATAAACAACATTATGAAATAACTTTATGGTTTAAAAAAAAGTAGTTTTCTAGTGTCTTGGAACAGATTAAAACCGTTTACATTATTTGTAATGGAAAAAGCGGATTTGGACTTCGAACAAATTGGAATTTGAACAGCCTTCTTGAACGGATTAAGTTCGAGAACCAAGGTACCACTGGATCTCTGTCTTTGGGCTGTGGAAGTAAACCAGACAAGCTAGAGGAAGCCCTTGCATACACAGGGAGAACTCCTCATCTAACCTGGTCATCACCCAAAACATCACACTCACCACCTCTACATGCATCTTCCCATAGTGCATTGTAATGTCATTGAGGGAAGTTTTGGGATGAAAGTTTGCTGGTTCGATTCCTGAGTTAGCAGGAAAAGTGTGTGTCAATGGGGACGTTAGCAGAACCTTCCCATCCTCCACCTTCTTGGCTGAAGTGCCATTGAGCAAGGCACCTAATCTTCAACTGCTCTCCAGGTGCCACCAATATACGTGGCAGCCCACTGCTCCGAGTCTGTGTGCTCACATCGGATAGGTTAAATACGGAGGCAATAATTTCCCTTGTGGGACTAATACAGTATCGCAAAATAAAAAAAAAAATCTAAATGTCTTTCACAGGAAATATGCACGTGCAACATTTTGCTGTAAAATGGATGTGACGTGCCATCCACATTGTGCTCTTATATAAGCAAAAGGCATTACACATAAAATACTACATGTTTAACATGCCTCCATCTTCATATGAAGTACCATGTAGTGACAGGTTATTTAGAGTAAAGTCATTTTCTGTAATCCTGCCAGTGTTTAAGAATAAAAAATGTTGCACGCATTATAGTTGTCCGTGACTGAATTTACAAAGTATGTAATGCAATTACATGTGAAATGGGGACACCACACCTTGAAGTTGCTGCCAATTATGATGTACTTTGAAATAGCGAACAAGGCAACTAGTAATTAACAGTAATTACCATATAATGACTTGAGTTTATGTTACAAGAGGATCTTTTGGCATTCATTAAGATACAGTTCTGAAGATTGATAACACAATGCTTTGATATATGAATAGCCTACACTGCTGATATGAATACAAGCTAATATCATACAATGTGTTCCGAAGAGTAAATATATTTTTTCATGGCAACTTTATTCAAGAAGCTGAACTCTGATTAGAGGAATAACCCGAAGTTATTAGTAATGTAGATATATAATTAGACATAAAAAAGATCCCCATAAATAACCCGTCGTTCATAAAGCCCTTTGAAATCGATGGCGTGAAACTGTAGGAAAATAATGAGATCGTCATGTCTCGATACTTTCTGAGGCAACTTCATGTTGTATGGCCTGATTTCTGGCTGAAGACATGCTGAGCTCAGTTACGATGGATCAACAGGAGTTCCCTGGTGAAACAAAAGCAGGAATGACAGAAAGTGTAAATGAGTTCAAGAAAGACAAAGGAGTTGTCCTTTCCAAATCTCATTATCTTAAAGGAAACCAGCGCTCCTCCTCTAGGCCTCATGTCAGCCATGATCTCTCTCTCTCTCTCTCTCTCTCTCTCGCTCTCTCTCTCTTTCTCTCTCTCTGGATCTCTCTCACACACTCTAAATCACTTTATAATTTGCATGCTAAGTGTGGGTGGGTATTATGTTGGTCATGCCTATAGGCCAGTGATAAGCAGATTGAATTAACAGTCAATGGAGGGAGCTTTTGTCAACAGTTTTAATCTCATGCACAGCAGAGAAACAATACAGAAGAGAGAGAGAGAGAGAGAGAGAGAGAGAGAGAGAGAGAGAGAGAGAGAGAGAGAGAGAGGAATGAAAAAGGCAGTACAAAGTCATAGCTCGAAGAGTTTTCACTGTGGAGCATTTTTCTTATCTCTCACTTTTCGCAGCAAGCCGTCGAATGTCTCTGATCCAAAAGGACCTACTTTTTGCATTGGCAAAGGGAGGAGCAGCAGAAAGGACAAAATATATCTGGTCTTTTCTCACACTCACGCACTGCTAAGATGAAAGCACGCGACACGCCACTTTCTTTTTTTTTTTACATTTTACCCCAAGAACTTGTGGGCTAGCTCATGGACGGAGCCTAAATCTACCCCCGAGGCCCGATGAGATGTACGCGACAACGACATCGAGGTTGTGTGTAGTAGCAGCTGTCTCTCGCATCTGTCTGGCAGGGCTGTGAATAAACAGAGAGATAAACAGAACAGCGTGGAGACACAGACCACACACCGTGGCCATCACACACTTGGATACACTAACACGCTTTTACGATATAAGACAAATGCTACTGAAATGTAACCGAGCGAGCCTTCGTTTACCCGAGAGTGACTACGGTTACTGCGATGCTTATTACCCAAGATTAAATCTGGGGGGGAAAACCTGTGAAATGTAGTAAACATCCAGAAGAATCATAAGTCACATCATACGAGAAGCTGAGCCAATGATTCATTAAGTAAACATAGCAGAGGCTGGAGTGGCGAAAGTTAGACACTCGCTGATAAATAACTTATCAAGAGCTGAGTCCGTCACGCATACTTGGAAAGGTTTCATCTTTTAACTTTGGGAAGACAGATATAGCAGATAGTGTGTCTGTAAGATGACCCGGTAGTTAGGTGTGAACTTGTAAATACGTGCACACACATGATCCTTAAACACAAAAATCTTTGCTGTCTTTGTATTGTTCTCCATGGACGGTTCAATGTAATACCACCATAAAATGCATGAAATGGATATACACCATCTCAGGAGAATGGTATGTGCTTATATATTCTACAAGACTGGGGTGGCATAGTACCATAATGGTTCGCACATCTGCCTCACAGCAGGACAGGTCCTGGGTTCGAGTCCCAGGCTCAGCAAGGGTGTTTCTCAGTGGAGTTTATATGTTCTTCCAGTGCTTGTATGGTTCTCCGCCAAGTATTCTGATTTCCTTCCACAGTTCAAAGACATGCACATTAGGATCACTGGCTATTCCAATTTACTCATAGGTGTGAGTACGAACGGTTGTGTGTACGTGTGTTGGACCTGTAGTGGACTGGCGAGCTGTTCAGGGTGTACCCTGCCCATGGTCAGCTGAGACAGGCTCCAGACACTGTGACTCTCATAGGATAAAAGTGTCATGCAAATGAGTGAATGAATGAAGTCTGTAAGATGATGTAGTACTGTCTCTGATGATGTGCTGTGGTGACTGCCACCTAGATGTTAGCAGTGGATAATGTAAGGTGCCAGATGTGGACGCCATGAATTGGACTTGCTTGGCCAGTGGTTCCTCCATATGCTTGACCAGATTGGGAATTTCTTGGCCAGCCCATTAACACCTTGCCATGTTCCTCAATCCTTCCTGAATTTTTTTTTCAGCAGTGGAACACTGCCTTATATCCTGTTGAATGAAGCCACTACCATTAGAGAACACAATTTGTGGACTGTAAGAGGAAACCGGAGCACTTGGAGGAAACCCATGCAAACACTGGAGGAGCATGCAAACTCCACACAGAAACACCCTTTCTGACCACCAGGCTCAAACCTGGGATCTTCATGCTGTGAAGCAAAAATGTGCAAAACCAAGATGTCACCATGCCCCCATTGAGGTTTTGCAGTCACATGACCCCAATACCTTCATGCGCCATCTTGCACGTCAAGTGTGATCCAGAGTACACACACACACGATTCACTAAGCATGGCTTCAACAACAACCGATAATGACAGCGAAAGCAAAATATGCGAGAGTGTCGAAGGTAAAAGCAATGACACTATAACATTGTCAGACATTGTCAATCATCTGACAGGTGACCAGAGGGCGGGATATCTGAGTAAAATAAAGCAGCTGGGGATTGCCGATCCATATCTAATGCCGCAGTCGATGTTTCGGAATGTGTTAGAATGCGGCCGTTCTTCCCTTCCTGCTTTTGCCTACTTGGATCTTTGTACATATCTTGTCCATGGCCCATCTCCATTTACGTACTGGCAAAGAGTTAAAAGCTTACAAATCAATCGAAGCTTACAAGTATTTTATTGCCGGATTTGTAAGCTGTATGCAACAATGGGAGCCAGGAACCGGGAAGAGAGACGACCACCTCATAACGGCTAAGGCGTGTATAGACCTACACAAACAAGCGCTTGTGCAATAATACATTACAATTATCAGTTTATAATGGTTGTATAAATTCACATATTTTATTTATATATAAGCCTATACAGTGTGTATATATATATATATATATATATATATATATATATATATATATATATATATATATATATATATATATATATATATATATATATATATATATTTTTTTTTTTTTTTAATTTTTTTATTTTTATAGCATCAATTTTATTTTTACCGGATGCTACCTCAATGACAATAGCCACCCTAGGCCATATATAATAATGTATATTTACCTGATACAAAGTGTTCGCTGCATATTCTACTGTATTCTGCAGGATTCCAGTCTTTCCTATTTACCACTACGATCCACTTGGCTTTTCTCTCCAGGTCAAATGGAAAACGATAAAACGACAGTGCAGGCTTTACTCCTCTGTCTATTTGCACAGCCAACAGCGCAACACTATATAACCATACTCACTGCTTATTTTCTATCACTCCGGGGAAGTTAGTAACCGACAAACAACATCCAGTTGGGTAATGTTGAACCACTATTTTAAAATGTTTAACAATGTTGAATGGCCGAACACCATCCGGATCATGGCGTCCAATATGGCAGATAAACAAAAGTCACGTGACCCTGTGACATTACGTGCAAAACCTCAATAGTATAGTTGGTCTGCAGTAATTTAGGCTGGGGTCCAAGTTAGTAATGTCCACATAAATAACAATACCCAAGTTTTTCTAGTGGGACACGGCCCAGACTATCACTGTCTTTCTGTATACTTCTTCCTATAGTGCATTGTGATGCCATGCCTTTTCATGCAAAATGATGCAGGTACAATCAGACATCCACATGATCTTCATGGTCTAGTTCTGATGCTCACATGCCCATTGTAGACCCTTTTAGAGGTGTACTCTGTATGTTCTGACACCTTTCTCTCTCAACCAGAGCCTTTTTCAGTACTACAGTAGCTGTTCTGTGGGATTGGACCAGACAGGCTAACCTTCACTCCCCATGTGTATGTATCAGTGAGACTTGTGTGTCCATGACCCTCCCGTCAGTTCACAAGGTAACACTCTTGGTAGGTCCGAACCACTCTATACCCGGAAGTCCCCACAAGATCTGCTGTTATAGATGCTCTGAGCCAGTCTTCCACTCAGATCTTTACGCTTGCACATTTTTCCTGTCTCGAGCACATTGACTTCATTGCCTTGTGATGGCCTGGCGAGCTGTCCAGGGTTTACTCCTCCCTCACCCAGAGTTGGCTGAGATAAGCACCAGCCTGCCTGTGACCCTAATTAGAGGATTAAATGGTTCAGAAAATGAATAAATGACTGAATGAAGTTGTCTAATGCATCCAAATTCTAACAAATGGCCTTTTTTTACACAATGAATTACTGGAAAAAAAAACATGATGAAAGACACTGCATCATTTAAAGCTGATAATGAAAAGCATATTGTTATTTAACAGGGGATATGAAGTTCTCGGTAAGGAGGTTTATATCATTAATCATCAATCTTTACTGTTGCTCAGAAATTAATGTGTAAATTTCCAGTATGTGCTAGGACAAATTTTTGGTTTATAGAATTATATATAAATACAGTATACACTCTATATCAGTGGTTCCTAACCTGGGTTCGATCGAACCCTAGGGGTTCGGTGAGTCGGTCTCAGGGGTTCGGCGGAGCCTCTGCCACGTAGGTCAGGACACACCCGACTCATCATGTCAATTAATGATGACACGCCCCGCTTGGCCATCACTGGCTGCAGATGATCACATTACATTGCTTGGCCAATCAGTGCCGCGGGGAATTTAGCGCGCTCAGTAGTCAATGTGTGAAGTCGTGAGATTTTTTCGGAATATTTTAATCCATACTATGTCGAGCAAAAAAAGAAAGTGGTCGGACGAATATGTACAACATGGATTCACATGCATCACGGAACGTGATGGGACTCAGCATCCTATCTGAATGATTTGCAATGCCAAGTTGAGCAAGTCTAGTCTCGCACCGGCAAAACTAAAGGAACACTTCGTAAAACTGCATGGAGATGGGGAATACAAGAACACAACAGTACCTGTGTCTTGAATTTGTAAAAAAATCATATTTTTATTTTTCACTGATGAAGGGTTCGGTGAATGTGCATATGAAACTGGTGGGGTTCGGTACCTCCAACAAGGTTAAGAACCACTGCTCTATATGCTATGGAAAAAGAGCGATCTGATTGGTTCACTATCTTGAATAACTTAGTAATATCTTTATCTTATGTGAATAAAAATTATTTATTTCCCCTCGCTCTTAAAAAAAGTACACATTAATTGTATTAAACTACAGTGGTACCTCACCTTACGATAGTCCCAGCAAAGGAAAAATCCGGGTTACGAAAAACAATTTCCAAAATTTTTTGTTTCTGTATACGAAACAAGTTCTCTTTACGAAACACGCCAAATGCACCATTCAAACATTAAAACGCGCCATTCAAACATTTAAACAATGCACGAGCTGCTCTCCCATTGACTATCTTCCAACATCCCGCCCCGCTGGCCTCCTATTGGCTAGGAGGGATGACGCAGCTGCCTCCCATTGGCTATTATGGAGCTGCATCTCTTATAATGCTTTACGTGTAAAGGACAGAGTTACTGTTGTTTCATGAGTTTTTCGAGTGTGCTCATTGCAACTTTATTTTTTGACTCAGGCTTTTAACCATCCATAAACATTTGGAAGATTATAACTCTGCTAAGAAGACATGGTCAACACACGTGCGCAAACACACACAGATGCGCACACACACACACACACACACACACACACACACACACACACACACACACGCGCGTGTGTGTGTGTGTGTGATTTCCTGTACGAGTGAAAAGAAGAAGTGGGCTCGTGGCATGCATTTGAGTGATATCGCAAAGGAATATTTCATAAATTTCAATTTACGAAAAATCCAGATTAAGAAAAAGGCTCTGGAATGGATTAATTTCATAAGGTGAGCTACCACTGTAGAACCTTGTAAATTTAATGCGAAAATAAATACAGTACACACAAGTCTGAAATGCCTAAAGACCAAATTACACGACCACATCAAGACAATTTAACGCTGACAAAGCATATGTGGTGAAAAATTATGAGTAACTTACTTTTTTTTTAAAAAATAGCCTTGAATCATTTCATCAAAGTATGCTGACTGTACCTCAGAGAGGAAACTTTACACACAGGGGTTTTGTTTGTGCTGAGATCAGCTTGTTTGAGGAACGGTGGGAGACGTGTTTTATGTGAAGGTGGACTGAAGTATGATGGGGCGTTGTACAGTAGAGTTGTGAACTGAAGAAATAAATGGAAGAGGGGGGATATAACGGAGATGAACTGAATGAGGTGCATGAACTGTCTATATATGTTTGTGTGTGTGTGTGTGTGTGTGTGTGTGTGTGTGTGTGTGTGTGTGTGTGTGTGTGTGTGTGCGTTGATGTGAAAACCCTGCGGTTATGTACGCAACACTATCCCTGTGAGAGTCTCGTGTGACATTCCACAAGGTACCTGCTCTTTATATCTCTCACCATTTGTTGTCATGTGACCCAAATAAGAGAAATTCAAGTACTGTAGTTAGTTACATTGTTTGTATTTATTTCAACATGAACAGAATTTAGGATTTGGGTTCAATACACATCTGTTGCACTGGCCGCGCTCGGCCCACATGCTACACACCTGCACGGATATGAAGTCATTGTACTGCTGATGATTCGGCTCATCAGTGCACACAGATGTTGCTCCAGCAGCTGGAAGGGTACGTGAGATCATCCTGTATTATAAATAGTAATATATCTATATACACACACTTAGGAATACGCTTTTAATCAGCAAGCATTAAGTAGCAATAAACAGTCTTGATTAACAGCAACCCACCTGACACAGAGTTCGCCATTATTTTTTCCCCAAAGTCCGGTAAAAAAAATATGCATTTCGATTTCATCTACACTCCATAGAAGGCTAACTTCTGCACAATAACGTATCGAACAGAGGGAGAAGTCAGACATGACGATGCAAAATAACAAGGCAGATCACCTGACAAGACTGAGGGGAATCAACAACTTACAGGAACGTATTGTTCATCGCACTTTCTTTCTCCCTCCCTCACTGGAAGTATCTGGGATTGGCTCCAGCTCTTGTTCCCATACGGCCATGACCTTTTAATCTGTAATTTGCCTTCACACTCATGGGTCAGTGTGCATATGTGGAAGAATTTTACCTCCTCCCCACACACCTTCTCCGACTCACTTTATAACTGTCTTTTCTGAGAATTATTTACAAATGATACAAAAATAATTTGCTACAGAGATGTCAACATTGCTAAACAGGAAACCCAAGCACTTGCATCATTCGTGGATGAGGGAGACTGTTTTTTTCCCCCAGATCTGCATCAAACAGCAGTGAGAAGGCAGTGAAGCAAATGCCTGGATTTCTGATAGTTAAGAGGAGCTCCATGAATTCTTTTACTAATAAAAGACACCACAGCCCTGCCGTCTCATTTTCTATTGGCCCACTAACATTTGTCAAATTCATTGAGCAAAACACAACTGCTTACCAGGTGCAAATAAGGATCTTTGGTATCCCTTCCCTTCCTGTGAATTTGTTCAGAGTTTTCAGTCATCAGCATAAAATACAAAAAAAGACCACAGGGGTCCAGGTGCGCCTGTCAAAAGAGTTTTTTTTTTAATTTTTTAATTTTTTTGATAATATGCAAATATAGATCAGGCATATAAAATTTAACTGTTGACGGCAAGTAAATATCCGTAAAACGAATATATACACTTTTGCCTCTTTTGAAAAGTAGGTCAAGGTCACTCACACAAACTCATCCTAGCACTCATAGTAATGCGCCAGCATACCAAGTTTGAAAGCCCCAGCTTCAGCGTGCAGCAAGTAAATGTCCAGAAACTAAAGTGTGACAGACAGATGGACGCAAACCATTCCTATAGTTCCCAAGTGGCGGAAGATAAAAATACTAAAGCTGAAGTGGGTAGCACAGTGACACAGTGGTTAGCACATCTGCCTCACAGCCAAAAAGGCCTGGGTTGGATTCCCGGCTCGGGTGTTATTGTATGAAATTTGCATGTTCTGCCTGTGCTTGGGTGGTTTTCCTTGAAGTACTCTAGTTTCCACCTTCTTCTTTCTTCTTCTTTTCCTTTCGGCTATTCCCTTCAGGGTTCGCCACAGCAAATGATCTGCCTCCATCTCTCCCTGTCCTCTGCATCTTCTACTCTTACTCCAACGACCTTCATGTCCGCCTTCACCGCATCCATAAATCTTCTCTTTGGTCTTCCTCTGGGCCTTCTGCCTGGTAGTTCCAACCTCAGCATCCTACTACCAATATACTCACTATCCCTCCTCTGCACATGTCCAAACCATCTCAATCGAGCCTCTCTGACTTTGTCTCCAAAACATCTAACATGTGCTGTCCCTCTGATGTACTCATTTCTGTACTCTAGTTTCCACCCACAGTCTAAAAAATTCCACATTAGGGTAATTGGCTGTTCCAAATGCCTTCTGTGTGAGAGTGTGAATGGTTTTACGTGTTTTGGCCCTGCAGTGCTCAAGTGAACTGTTCAGGATGTACCTTCACCGAAAAGTCAGCTAAGATGGGCACCAGCCTTCCCGCAACCTAATTAAGATTAAGCAGCTCAGAAAATGAAATGAATGAACAAACAAACCGAAACTGTAAATGTTGGCATCTCTGTATGCAATCGCAAGTGTCACTTATGTGAAGTCAACGATTTATTTTAGTACCTTTGCTTCAAGCACATCCAGACTCCTCCATCCATCCGTTCAGCTTTCCATCAAACCATCCATCCAAACAAACGTCCATGCATTCATCCATTCATTTAGTCATCCATTGATTCTAATACTTGACCGCTGCCTGGTGGCTACGAATGGACGATGACCTTAAAAGCAACGTTCAGGATTGTCCGATCATTCTTGCATAAGAGGAATCCATGATCTTCCCAGCACCGGGAGTTTTTTGGTTTCCTTTCCTCCTCTTCTGAAAAGTTCTGTGAGATGGCTCAGCTGGAGCCTATCTCCAGTATTTCCCCTGGAGAACCAGGGAGGATTTCATCCATCGGTTGGGGCTGAAGATATCACGCACTTCCGACTCCAACCTCACCCCAGGGACTTTAAAGATGGATACGGCTGACAGAAAGACACGTGAGAAAGAAGAACATGAATCATATTTCACTGATAACACCAATATTATCCTTGACATCTGTTAATTATTTTAAGGAAGGAAATTCAACATGTTATCCTGGGCTGAGAAAAGCTGTTTACACCAAACTTACTCACTTATAATGAAAGTGTAAGGGCTCACTGTGCGCATACATGTGTCAATGTGGAGCAGCTGCTGCAGTTAAATCTATGGATATGTAAATTAAGCTTGAAATTGGTCATGTTCCAACTCTCAGGAAGGAGGGAATTGGAGCTCACATGATAACTGGATGCACATGGATTAGTTGGTGCACTTGTTGTAATTTTCCTTATATTTTATTAGAGAGTGGAAATTTGATTAGAAATTTTCATAAAGTATGTTGCTGGTTTGATGCAAGCGTTCGTAGGCAGAGATCAATTTTAGGTGATGTATATACATTTTGTTGTTACGCAATATGCAAACACTGGACATCCGCCAAACCATAGCTCTCCAGCAGCTGTACTTTTATATTTTTAACCCACTAACGTGATTAATTTCACTTCCTTCATTGCTAATCTATTTTGGTGAGTATACGTTCAGTCCAAAGCAAGGTGAACACTGAAACATGAGTCTCAGGCAGTATAGTAAAGGTGTGGGCCCAGAAACAGTATTATCAGGTTTCATGTCACATCTTAAAAAGGTGACGTCCATTAGCACACTTATTTATTATAATTACAATTATATTATGATGGATGCCAAGTATTTTTCTTGTAGCTTTTTGATCAAGAGCCACCATGATTATTATGGTTTTTAATTCCCATGTAGTATATTTAATGAGTTTTTTTTTGACAAACTCTGACACCGACATGGCAGTTTCCATGTTTCCTGTAAACGGCTCATTTTTGACAGAATATTATATTTGTTGACGTCATTCATTCATTCATTGATTCATTTTCTGTACCTGCTTAATCCTAATTAGAGAGGCCGGCGCAGGTGAGGGCAGAGTACACCCTGGACAGCTCGCCAGGCCATCACAGGGAGAAAACACACTGATGGCTATGTAGCCTACTCTTGTCAGATGCCAGCAATGGTTCTTTTACATGCATCTCACCATAGACATTGAGAGACATGGCCGGCCTTTGATAACCAAGTTAGCTGCACTGGGGGGGAACGGGGGGACGGGGACGGGGACGGGTGGGGGACACAGTGACAACGCTTAATTGTCAAAGTTTGTTTGTCAATTTACTTGTAAACAAAATCCTGACCACACACATGTACTGATTTTCACCCAACTTGGTGGGGACACCATCCTACCAGAAGGTCAAGGTCAGAGCAAGGTCGAAGAACTTCACAGACTTCTCAAATTACGAAATGAGTGCTTACACCAAGACAAGTGGTGATGATGGAACACAAATAGGAAACCACGGACTTTCAAATGAGACAATTCCCTTTGACCTTGAGTGACCTTGAAAAGTTAACCCCCAGCCATATTGGAAAACCTTCAAACAAGAGAGGTTTTCTAGTCGGTTTGGTCACATCAACGTACTGTACTATAGACAGCTGTAATACTACAGACTAGTGGATTGTAAGACACGCACGTTGGTGATTAAAACCTGCACCCATATGGGCCTATTTTCGACATTATCCAAGCTGGTGAAGGTACATCACACTATGAGTGCTCCTTTAGTTTATTCTGTACTTTTGTTATGAATGTTCCCTTGGGAGCAGCTGGGTTTTCATAGCTAAATATATTCACTATTTGAAAATTAGTCAAAAACACACAATTGCCTAAGGTCTGTAAGTGATGTTATGCGATTAGATAGGTCATGTGACTTGAATGCATTTCCATCTACATTTTTTTGCGAAATAATACTTTATCCAAAAACATGAGAATACATGGTCTGTCCGATACCCCACCCTCCACCTTTCTTCATTTAAGTCCCCCATTTTAAATGGGGGCATTAGCAGGTTAACGGAAATGTGGCCCGAGTGAGTCATGGCCCCCAGAGCAGCTTGAATTTGTGTTTTTCTTCTCCATGTGTTTTTTTTCCTCCATGTGCATTTGTTTGGATTTTGGCTCTGTCTCCATCCCTGTTCTTACATCTCCTGATTATCGTTATTTGTTTACCCGTGCTCTGTTTAACCTTAATCACTTTGGTTATTTATGACATGTTGTTTCTCCTCCTCCTTGAAAAGTTTTTCCAATCATACCTTGCTTTTTCGGGGCGATGTCTAAACACTTGTTTTCAGATTTTCCACCCAGTGTCTGCATTACCATCTTTTCAGTACGTACTTCCTTTTTCAAACCTCCTCCCTCATTATATTTAATCATTCGGCAAAATAATTAATCTTATTAGGGTTGCATGTAGGCTGGAAATATCTCAGCTTACTTTGGGAGAAGGCAGGGTACACCCTGAACAACTTGCAAATCTGTTGCAGGGAAAACACACACACACACACACACACACACACACACACACACACACACACACACACACAATAGGGACAATTTGGAATAGCCTAATCTTAATGTGCGTGTCTTTGAACTGTAGAAGAAAACTGGGGAACCTGGAGAGAAAACCAGGCAAGCACAGGGAGAACATGCAAATTCAACACAGAAACGTCCTCATCAGGCCCAGGACCCGAACCCTTCTTGCTGTGACATGGACATGCGACTCACTACACCACCATGCAACTCTATGTGTAAAATTCTTGTCCAAAAAGTAATGCAACACTGCATAAACACACTTGCGTACTTGCCTCTAACCTAAACATTATCGTATCTTTTGTCAGTACAGGGAAAGGTGTTGCATTTCCGGATCCTGGTTACTGATAGAAATAAGCATGAAAAGTGGAAAAGTGTTCCTTTAATGGTGTGAGAAAAACACGCACTGTCTTGCAGCTGCATTACAGGTGGTGGGAGGGTGTTGAAGTATGGATGGTGTAACGAATCTTGGGCTGCAATCCTTTCTTTGGGAATCATCATCAACATCTGCTGCGCCAGGTCCTCCGTCTTATAGGGTAACTGTGCAAATCTGAGCCAACACATGCCCACACACACACACACACACACACACACACACACACACACACACACACACACGGAAGCAAAGGTATGGTTCAGGCCTTTGGTTGGGAAGTTGCAGCTGGAGGTGCGGACAACACAAAGATGCCTCTGTTTTCCCTTGGAATGAGCACAGATATGTACACACATGGACGCGCACACACACACACACACACACACACACACACACACACACACACACACACACACACACACACACACACGCACATCGAGAGAGTGCTAAACTGATATTACCTTTTCCAGACATCTCGGAATTGCTGGGGTTTGCATGGCAGGAACCATTCTGTAAGAACACACACAAAACGCTCTCTCAGTGTTTGGAGAAAGCTGAAACCGGTGGCCTCCACCTCAAGCATCCTCGATTAAAAACCTCATTCGCCCTCTCCTGGGACGAGCGTGACCTTGCACGCCTTGGAACCCACACTCTTGGCTGTGTCATGGACACATTCTCTCTCATGCCTCCCTTTCCTCTAGATGGACGGCCACCCAGTCTCTATCATTCTCTCACTTTCTCACTCTCTCTCTCTCTCTCTCTCTCTCTCTCTCTCTCTCTCTCGCGCGCTCTCTCTCTTGCTCGATCTCAAAGCTATGCTCTGTTCACCTCATAACACACCTGGTTGTGGTTGTGAATCTGGCCTTGTGCCTGAGTCTGACTCAAGACAATCAGAGAGCGATTGTGCCATACACACCGTATAACATTACTGCCATTTCCACCACTTATACTTATTCACATTATGTCTTCATGCATTACAATGGTGCCAGTTTTTCTTCTTTTTTTTTTTTTTTCAAATAAACAATAGGTAGAGGTCTATTAACACTAATGCTTTGTAACAGTCAGAAAAAAAGAAAGACATGGGTGTTTCCAGGTTCTCCGGTTGCCAACTAGCTCCACTAACATGCCGGTAGGTGGATTGGTAACTCAAAATTGTGAATGAGTGTGTGTGTGTGTGTGTGTGTGTGTGTGTGTGTGTGTGTGTGTGTGTGTGTGTTTGCTTATATTTGCTACATATTGAGGACCAAAATACCATTTTTACCCAACCAGGTGAGGACATTCTTTACATTTTACATTCCCTGCATTTTGGCAGACACCCTTATCCAAAGTGGCTCAAATTTTTGTACAACTGAGTAATGGAGGGTGAAGAGCCTTACTCAAGGACTTGACAGCGGCAGCCTGGTGATACTGGGGCTTGAACCACCAACCTTTGGCTCAGTAACCTAGAGCCTTAACCACTGAGTCACCACTGCCAGCCATTTTTAGAAGTGAGTCCATTCAGGCTGGTCCTCACATCTTCAAATGGCAGTCTGACGATTAAGACTTGGTCTTCGGGTTCATTTTAAAATCAGGTTTAGGTTCAAGTTAGGGTATAGATTGGAGTTAGGCATTTAGTTGTACCTAAGTAGTTAGTAGAATACTAGTACTAGTCTTAGTAGTTAAGGTTAGGTGGCACAGTGGCGTAGTGGTATGAATTGTCTTCTCATAGCAAGAAGGTCCTGGGCTTGGCGAGAGTGTTTCTTTGTGGAATTTGCATGTTTCCCCTGTTTTTCATACTTGTCTGGGTTTCCTCCAGGTACTTTGTTTTCCTCACACAGTCCAAAGACATGCCCATTAGGCTAACTGGCTGTGTCAAATTGCCTATAGAAGG
>CM045730.1:2957500-3077500 GCA_024760905.1 Plotosus lineatus | reverse complement strand
GCAAACTTCACACAAAAATGCCCCAAGCTCGGGAATCGAACCTCGGACCCTCTTGCACCACCATCGACCACTGCACCACCATGCCACTCATATATAGTCATTTAGATTTAACTCAAGGTCATGTTCCAGAGTATTCAGCTGAATTGATGGGGGCATTTTCCTAGTCAGAGGCCAGAAATTTAGAGGTTACAAACTTAAAATTATGCAAGTGGGACACCCTTCTCTTTTTTCCAGTGCAGTCCATATTTGCATATTACATTGCTAGTTCTTCATGCCAAACCAGTAAAGTCAGGATCAGTGTAAATCAGCACATGTGAGAGGATGACAGGCAGTTATTTAAAAGGCATGGTTGCCAGATTTAGAGCCAGATTTACTAAACAGAGCAAAATTGAAATTAAATCACCAAAGCCAAATA
The DNA here is from genome assembly GCA_024760905.1 of Plotosus lineatus. Classification (NCBI taxonomy): domain Eukaryota; kingdom Metazoa; phylum Chordata; class Actinopteri; order Siluriformes; family Plotosidae; genus Plotosus; species Plotosus lineatus. The sequence goes on along the minus strand of CM045730.1, from coordinate 3,077,085 downwards.
TGAAAAACACACAAATGGGATTGGGCAGTTTTACAGTGATGTACTAATGTGTACTAAACCCAGTTCATTTTAATATTGACAAACAAAGTCTAATTCAAAAGCAGCATTGATTACTAGAGAATTACAAACAATAATATCCTCTAGTCGATTTGATTCCCAGGCTGTAGTCTCTGTGTGGAGTTTGCATGTTCTCTCCGTGCTTGTGTGGGTTTTCCTCCAGGTACCCTGGTTTCCATCCATAGTCCAAGGACATACACATTAGGCTAATTGGCTGTTCCAGATTGTTGGATGGACAGAAGGTGTGGAAAGGTATGTCTGTTGGTCATGCAATGAGTTGATCAGGCTGTTCTCAGCCTACATACACCCAATGTTAGCTAAGCTGGACTCCAGCCTCCCCGTGACCCGAATATGATTAAGTAGTTCAGGAAATGAATGAGTGCGTGAACTTTAACAGCATAAACAGAATCGTACCATAGGTTTTGCACAATTTGCTTTTGCCTGCCGCATTAACTGCCCATAGACCTCTGTTATAATTCATTCACTCGTTCATTTTGTATGCCACTTAATCCTTATTAGGGTCATGGGGAGGCTGGCGCCCATCTTAGCCAAATCTGGGTGAGGTAAAGCATGCCCTGGACAGCTCAACAGGCAATTGCCGTGTGTTACAATTGAGTTTAGAAATCTCAATGCTCCTTTTCTCATTACAATGAAAAACCTCTTGAAATTCTTCAGATGGAAGCAAAGATGAAGCTGGAATGTTTTGGAGTATGTATTCCTCTAACACCTGATGTGATGATAATTGCTGTTGTTTTTGTTTATATGCATAATATATATATATATATATGTATATATATATATATATATATATATATATATATATATATATATATATATATATATATATATATATGTATATATATATAAAACTGAATATATACATACCCTCCAAATTTTCATCAATTGTTCAAAGACATCAGCCACACCAGGGAACGCTGGCACCCCCTGTAGCATCTCGATGAAAATGCACCCTGCTCCCCTATACAAACACAAAACGACTGCTGTGATTATTTCACTCGCATGCACCAATGTTATGTTTGGAGTGTGTGTGTGTGTGTGTGTGTGTGTGTGTGTGTGTGTGTGTGTGTGTGTGTGTGTGTGTAAGATCGTCTCACCAGATATCCAGTGCTGTAGAATAATCGGTGGACCCCAGGAGAACATCAGGTGGTCTGTACCACAGCGTCACAACTTCTGCTGAGTATGTTTGGGATGGGATTGACTTGGATCTGGCGAGGCCTTAGGGAATTCACAACATGACCGGGAGCGAAAGAGAACAGGGATTAAAAGTAATTTCATTAGGTACAGAGTAAAACTATTGTTTTTCATACTTGTGTAAGTGATTCGTAACAATTTTTTTACTTATTCAATTGTGTAATCAGCAAATCATGTAGCAGCAGCAGCACAGGGTATAAAACCTCGTGTACAGTCAAGGACTTTAGTTAATATTCATTTCAAAGAACAGAGTGAGGATAAAAATAAGAAAATGTGTTTTCGGGTGACAAGGTACGTGACTATCAACCTGGACATCACTCGTTTGAATCCAGGTTTATTCTGTAGCTGTCATGACTGGGACTCTCTGGGGGCTCCTTTTCCTCCAAATGTGCAAGATTATCCCTGAATACGAATGCGCAGTAGTTTGTAAAGATGCTGGTGACAAAATTGTGTCTCAGAGGGGTCATGTGCACGCCTCCACCCCTTTCTTGTTGTCATATGTGACAGAGAGACAAAAAAAGGGTGAGAATTGAATACAACTAAATTAGAGGAGAAAAATGGGGGGAGGGGCGTATCAACAGTCTTTTCAGTTTAGGATGATGTGATGGCTTCTTGGATAATAGAAATGTAGCCTGACTAACATTCTCATGTTTTTCTGCTCACCATGGCTATGGAGAGTGATTATTTGAGTTATGGTAACCGCTCACTGGATTCCCCCCAACATTTGGTAAAAAATCCCATTTAAAGAGGACAGTAAGGAGGGAGAAAATGATTTATACAGGTTGGCACAACAGAGAAATAGAGATGGGAAGGACGTGCAGCAAGTTAGAGTGATTAAGGACAGAGTGGGAAATATATTGACTGTTGGCAGAAGTGTGCTGGGAAGATGGAAACAGTACTTTGAAGAGCTGATGAATGAGGAAAATGAGAGAGGAAAAAAGAGTAGAAGAGGTAACCGTCGAGGACCAGGAAGTAGCAAAGATTAGTAAGGGTGAAGTAAGGAAGGCATTGAAGAGGATGAAGAATGGAAAGGCAGTTGGTCCTGATGACATACCGGTGGCGGTATGGAAATGTCTAGGAGAGGTAGCAGTAGATTTCCTGACAAGAACATTCAACAAGGTCTTAGCGAGTGAGAGGATGCCGGAGGAATGCAGAAGTGTGCTATTGCCGATTTTTAAGAACAAGGGAGATGTGCAGAGTTGTGGCAACTACAGAGGGATAAAGTTTATGAACCATACGATGAAGTTATGGGAAAGAATAGTGGAAGCTAGACTAAGGGCAGAGGTCAGCATTTGTGAACAACAGTTTGGTTTCATGCCAAGAAAGAGCAACGCAGATGCAGTGTTTGCCTTGAGGATGTTAATAGAGAAGTACAGAGAAGGTCAGAAGGCGCTGCATTGTGCCTTTATGGATCTGGATAAAGCATATGACAGGGTGCCGAGAGAGGAACTGTGGTATTGCATGAGGAAGCCTGGAGTGGCAGAGAAGTATGTTAGAGTGGTGCAGGACATGCATGAGAGATGTAAGACAGTGGTGAGGTGTGCTGTCGGTGTGACAGAAGAGTTCAAGGTAGAGGTGGGACTGCATCAAGGGTCAGCTCTAAGACCCTTCTTCTTTTCTATGGTGATGGACAGGTTGACAAACGAGGTTAGACAAGATTCCCCATGAACTATGATGTTTGCAGATGACATTGTGATCTGTAGTGAGAGCAGAGAACAAGTGCAGGAAAATCTAGAGAGGCGGAGGTATGCCCTGGAAAGGAGTGGAATGAAGGTTAGCCTCAGTAAAACAGAATACATGTGTGTGAACGACAAAGACCCAAGGGGAACGGTGAGGTTTCAGGGAGCAGAGATAAAGAAGGTGGAGGATTTTAAGTACTTAGGCTCAACAATCCAGAGCAATGGAGAGTGTGGAAAAGAAGTGAAGCGTGTGCAGGCAGGTTGGAATGTTTGGAGAAAAGTGTCCGGTGTGATGTGTGATATGAAGATATCGGCAAGAATGAAAGGAAAAGTGTACAAGACGATGTTGAGACCAGCGATGTTGCATGGTTTAGAAACAGTGGCCCTGGGGAAAAGACAGGAGGCAGAGCTGGAGGTAGCAGAGATGAAAATGTTGAGGTTCTCTTTGGGAGTAACGAGGATGGATAGGATCAGGAATGAGTGCATCAGAGGGACAGCACATGTAAGAGGTTTTAGAGACAAAGTCAGAGAGGCTAGACTGAGATGGTTTGGACATGTACAGAGGAGGGATAGTGAATATATTGGTAGTAGGATGCTGAGGTTGGAACTACCAGGCAGAAGGCCTAGAGGAAGACCAAAGAGAAGATTTATGGATGGGGTGAAGGATGACATAAAGGTAGTTTGTGTAAGAGAAGAAGATGCAGAGGATAGGGTGAGATGGAGGCAGATGATTCGCTGTGGCGACCCTTGAAGGGAACAGCCGAAAGGAAAAGAAGAAGAAGAAAACCACAATTGGCTGGTGATTGCTGTAAGAGGAAGACAAGTATATTCCTTCAATCTATGAGAGGTCAGTCGAACAGCTCCCATCCACTAGCATGGCATTCCATGATCGTCGAAATGCATTCAAGCCTGCGATTTGCAGGTTCATTGTTGACGTACCACTCGGGAACCTAACAGGGTTCAATTATAACACGTTTCATAAACCCACCAAAGTCGGCCAGTTTGAGCTCGCCCAGATAGCTGATGAGGAGGTTCTGGGGTTTTAGATCCCGATGCAGAATCCTCCTGCTGTGGATGTAGGATAAACCTCGCAACAGCTGGAACATGAAGATCTATCAGAGACAAACAGTGTGAGAATGAGACAGAGAACGAGAAAGAGACAATTTCCTTCTATTTCATTCCAGTTTCTTTGAACTGAAGCAAAACAAAGCCCAAATGATCTTCTTACACGAACATTCCAAGGGTGAAGTCCTCCTGGATGCTGGATCATATACTGAGCCAAGTCTGTTTGCTGGGGGATTGAGACATATGAAATTGATTTAAAAACAAACCCCAGATCTAGCCTACTCTTACTCTTTCTGCAATAATGTAAATATTTCTGAAGGCTTTAATAATCTGAAGGCATTAGAGAAGATAGAACTTTATGAAGATGGAGAACATGGCAGTGGTTTGGACTCACCATGTACTCGAAGACAAACGTCAGGGACTCGCGGGTGTGGATGATGTCATGGAGCAGGACGATATTGGCATGTTTGAGGCCTTTTAACAGAGAGGCTGGGGAATGAAAACAATCATAGTTCTGAGGAATGCGGATATAGATGATGATAATTAGTTGATAAATGGGAAGGGTTAGGGTTTTCTTACCCTCCCTGATCGCAGTGAATGGTACACCTTCCTCTGTTTTCATTCGGATCACCTTCAGTGCCACCAGGTGCCCGTTTATTCTTATGGAACAAAACAAACATGTTTAGCATTTACTGAAAACTCAGCATTGTAGTTAGCCTCACATCAAAAAAGTCCTGGGTTCAAATCCGAAGCTCGGCAAGCCTCCGCATGTCTGGGTTTCCTCTAAGTAAGCCAGTTTCCTCCCACAGTGCAAAGACATCCACATGAGGCTAATTGGCTGTTCCTCATTTCTCCTAGGTGCGGGTGTGAATGAGACTGTTCCCAACCCACAAATCCAGTTTGTGTGGTAATACACACATTCATTCACAACCAGACTTACGCTGGAACAATTTGTCACAGCCGATTAGCCTAACACGAATGTCTTTGGAGTGTGAGAGATAACCAGAGTACCCTAAGAAAACCCACGCAGGCATGTGAACTTCATGCTGAAACGCCCTCTCTGAGCCTGGGACTCAAACCCTAGACGTTTTTACTGTGAGGCTGATGTGATAACCACCACTACACACCGATTTATGAAATAAATTATACCTCATATTTTAAATCCTGTACGTATAAAAATCACATTTTTAACAATACAGCATATTTGTGATTGCAGTGAAATAATTTGTTTTCATTATAAAATAAATATTTTAGATTTGGTTTGGGTCAATATTGTTTGCATATTGTGGCTTTGGTGTATTGTTTCATGTCCAGTTATTTGTCAGTTGTCCATGAATCATTGAGGTCATTGAGGGTCCAGTCCACATTAAATAATTAAATAATTACATTCTGTCCTTACAGAAATCATACTATGGGGCAATTTCAATGTGCCTCCAACACACAACATGGATAACACAGCAAACAGAACCTATATGTGTACTGACTTTAATTAAATATGTGCTCACCTTATAATATGTTATGTGGTACTTGGATACGACCAAATTAGTGAAAAAAAAAAAAAACTCCCTCATTTGAAGGTTTCAAAAAATGGCTTGGATTTGACCCTTTGAAGGTCACTCAAGGTCAAAGGTAATTGATTCAGTCGAAAGTTCATATGGTTTCCTATCAGTGTTCCATAGTAACAGCATATCTACCGGCACGTGTTTCAATGTTAAAAGTAGTCGGACATCAAAAGAATTGCACAAGCTTGCTCTGTCCTTGACCTTTGACCCTGAAATTCCAAATGTCACAAAATCTCTAGGATTCAGGTCGGGTAGTGTCCTCACCAAGTTTGGTGAAAATCTGTGCACGGGTGTGGTCAGGACAAACTGACAAACATACAAACAAACACACAACAGTGATTACAGTACCACCATCTAAACTGAATTTTGGGTGGAGATAGTGAAGGTAATACTACAAACCCAAACGTCACTCTGTGATGGTAAGAAAGCTGAATAAATGTTGTTGGGTTTTTTTTTTGTCAGCCAGCCAGTAGAGGGCAACTGCCTCATGACTACCTCAGATTACTGTATTTTCTGGTGTGTGTGTTTTTTTTTTTTTTTTTACACCTTTCTGTTTTCACACCAAATTCCCACCTCAAGAACAGAATGCAGCCTGATCAGTAGTACAGGCTGTTGAGCAATAGTTAATGGTTACTATTTTAGTCTCGTGGCATGACTTGTTCATCACGCAACCGATCAAAAGGAAAAACAGGTTTGCAACATGATACAAATGCATCTCATTTAACTACTTTGCAGTTACGATTTTCCCATTAAAACCCACACAGATGTGGAGGTGTCCAGGCATCTCTGACCAATCCCTGCTTGACCAACTCTGATCCCACTGAGCTTGTGTTCACCATCTGCCCCACCAGATGTATTCTGGACCACTTCACCTTAAACGTCCTTCTGCCCTCCTCCGCATGTCATTAATACATCACGCATCACAGGCGAATTCTTCAGCACAGGCTAACATCCAATACATTTGCTGTTCCATAGTGTAATATATCGAATTACACGGCGACAAGCCAAAAACTAGAATGTCACACTGCAGGAAAGATCTAAGGTACCATAAATAACCGTACTTAAGGCGACTTGATTGACACGTGAAATTCTCTGACCATGCAGGAAGATCATCTTAAAATACATTTATTCGACTAAAAATAGGTTTAATATTGATACATCTGCTGTTTTGTCATCTAAAAAATGCTTTTTGTTTCTATCATCATCATTATCATCTTCTTCCGCTTATTCCGGGGCTGGTTCGTGGGGCAGCAGCCTAAGCAATGAGGTTCAGACGTCCCTCTCCCCAGCCACTTCCTCCAGCTCTTTTGGGGGAAACACCGAGGCGTTCCCAGACAAACCGAGAGACATGGTCCCTCCAGTGTGTTCACGGTCGACCCCATGGTCTCTTCACTGTTGGACATGCTGAAACACCACACCAGGGAGGAGTTCGAGAGGCATTCTGACCAGATGCCTGAGCCACCTCAACTGGCCTCTCTCAATGCAGAGGAGCAGTGGTTCTACTTGAAGCTCTCCCCAGATGGTTGAGCTTCTCAGCTTGTCTCTAAGGGAGAGCCCTGCCATCTGGCGAAGGAAGCTCATTTCAACCGCTTGTGTCCGCGATCTAGTTCTTGTTCTTTCGGTCACTACCCAAACCTCGTGACCACAGGTGAGAGTTGGAAGGTAGATCGATTGGTAAATTGAGAGCTTTGCCTTGCAGCTCAGCTGTCTCTTCACCGCGATGGACTGGTACAGGCTCTGCTTTACAGCAGAGGCTGTAGCGATCTATCTGTCTTTTTGCTTGTATTCAAAATATTTTATCTCGCTGGAAGCACAATGGATAGAACGGTTCACAGCAAGAGGATCTTGGGTTCGATTCCTCCGCACGGACATTCCTGTGTGGGGTTTGTATGTACTTCCTCCAGGTACTCTGTGTCCTCCAAGAGTCCAAAATCATGCACAGTAGGCTAATTGGCTGTTCCAAATTTGCCGCTAGATATAAAACTGAGTGTGAATGATGGTATGTTAGCAAAGCAGTGCTCTGGTGAGGCCTCCCCAGGACCCTAATTCGAAAATGAATGAATATTTTAACATGCTCAAATGTCATTTTTGAAGATAGATAAAAAAGATTTGATCTTATTTTAATAGGATCCTTTAAGAAATAGTGATGATGAGGAGAAAGCTTTGACAGACTAAAGGAATAAAGCTCTGCTGCAACACATTGTAAATAAAGGGAGGAGTAATCGTAAACTACCTACACAAACAATTCGGAAGGTGTCCATAACATGGCGTCAAGCTAAATTAGCCACTCATACTCATGCGTTCATTCCCCAAACTAGTCGCGGGAAGGTTCGAGCCCATCAGCCAACTCCCTGCGAAGGTGAATTATCCCCTGAACATCCCACTTTCGACTCTGGAAACCCTATCCACAAATGTGATATAAACATGTGCATGTGCATTACTAACCTGCTTATTCCCTTGTACACTGTGGCGTATGAACCCTCGCCTAATTTCTCCAGGTTCAGGTATGAATTTGCCGTTCCGAACTCCAAACCGGTGTTCTGTACATGCAAGATTATTTCTTAGAAAGATATTCAAAGATCCATTTGCATGCATGGTTGGAAAAGTGTGTGAAGTTTATGTGTGTCTGAGTATGTATGTGCTGACCCATTGAAACTCTGGCTGAAAGTCCTTGCCGCCCAGCGGGTCGCTATTACTGCGTCCTCTCTGCGTTCGGAGCCTACGCACTTGTAGAGTGTGAAACCAGTGAGGCTGAGGAGTTTCCTTACCATCCAGCTCTTCCAACTACAGCAAAAGGGGGACAGAGCGAAGCAGAGAATTCAGAAATAAGTGTAAACACTCATCAACACCTCTGAATTCTTGCTGTCCATCAGATTCCATTTTAATACCATGTTATTATTTGACGCTGAAGGATTTAATCATCATCCCAGAGGAAATTAAACAGGAAGGACAGAAGGATGGAGTGAAACAGAAAAGGAGAGCGAAAGAGTGACAGTCAGTGAGAAGTGATGAAGAGCGAGAGAACAGAAATATTAGAACTATATACTCATCCTTATTCTAATGCAGCCATGAGGTGGGGGGGGCACTAACCAGTGTCTTTCCCCCTCATGCCAGTCCCAAGCCCGGATAAATGCAGAGGGTTGTGTCAGGAAGGGCATCCGACATAAAACCAATGGCAAACATTTATGATGCAAATCAGAAGTATTACCCCCATACCAGATCGGTCGAGGCCCGGGTTAACAACGACTGCCATCAGTGCTGTCAATCAACAGGGTGCTGATGGAAATTGGACTACTGTTGGTCGAAGCAGAAAAGAAGATGCGGAGGACAGGGTGAGGTGGAGGCGGATGATTTGCTGTGGCGACCCCTGAAGGGAGCAGCCGAAAGTAAAAGAAGAAGAAGAAGATACTCATCCTTATTCTTTTTCTGTACCACGGGGAGGCTGGCACCTATCTCAGCTGACTCTGGGCAAGGGTGGGGTATACCCTGGACAGCTTGCCAGTCCATTGCAGGGCCAACACTCGCCTAACCATTCATACTCCCACTCAGATCTAGGGACGATTTGAAACGACCAATTCACCTACTGTGCATGTTTTTGGACTGTGGGAGGAAACCAGAGTAACCGGAGGAAACCCACGATAACACGGGGAGAACATGTAAACTCCACACAGAAACTTCTGAGCTGTGAACCGAACCCAGGACCTTTTTGCTGTGAGGCGGACGTGCTAATCACTACACCGCGCTGCCAACATAAATATATACTGCATACATAAAATATATACTGTATTAGGCTTAGTATTATCTACCAATGATGAGCTTATATGGTAGCACCTATGCAAATGTGTGTGTGTGTGTATGTGTGTGTGTGTGTGTGTGTGTGTGTGTGTCCTGCTGTCAGCTTGAGTCAGTTTCAAATCCTTAATTGTCTCACATCTTCTTTTCCTTTCGGCTTTTCCCTTCAGGGGTCGCCACAGCGAATCATCTGCCTCCATCTCACCCTATCCTCTGCATCTTCGTCCCTTACACCAACTACCTTCATGTCCTCCTTCACCACATCCATAAATCTTCTCTTTGGTCTTCCTCTAGACCTTCTGCCTGGTAGTTCCAACCTCATCCTACTTTGCGGAATTCGGCGGTTGCGGGAGGATCTCGGTCCCAATTACTGTCGTAGATTATCCCCCCGTGCAGCTAACTGGGTTATCAAAGGCCAGTCAAGTCTCTGACTGTCTATGGTGAGAGGCTGTAAAAAAGCAATTGCTGACTTTCGTGAAGAATAGGCTACATAGCCGTCAACGTGTTTCTGCCTTGCGATGACCTGTCAAGCTGTCCAGGGTGTACTCTGCCCTTGCCCAGAGTTGACTGAGATAGCCACCAGCCTCCCAGCAACCCTAATTAGGATTAAGCGGTTCAGAAAATGAATGAATGAATATTGTATTGTCTTAATACAGAATAAAATCATCATAGTGTTTTAGCTGAGGTTCTAGACTTGGACTCCCAGTCAACAAACTGTCACATGATTCTGAGTTATGAAGAGAGAATTTATGTCGCCAGTCTTCTCCGCTTTCTGTACACAGTCATCCTGCAAGTACACAAAATGTTGTGGTTTCAGAGAGACTCATGTAAACTGTGATAAACCGAAGAAGTGTGCTCTTAAAGTACTGTCTGATAAATAAACCAACGTGAAGCCTTCGATAGAAAGCCCTATTTATGTGCCTTCTGTGCAAGGGCGTACTGTAGTATAACATGCTGGACATGCATGCATAGCTTCAGTTGTGGAATTGTTAGGAAAGCAAACAAATTTTCTGGAGTACCATCATGGAAATGCTGCTTATTTTCAGAGAAATGTGTCTAAATCTATATCAGATTCTTAACAGCTGCATAAATTACCAACCAGACAGACAGATGATGCTAAAGAGAAATTGTACGGTGTTTAATGAACTGGCTGGATGATTTCAACATCTCCGAACAGATACTAGTATAAATCCACAGGGATTCACTGGAAATGATCCACGTCCTATTTTCCTGCAGGACACAGAAAGGATTTCTGCTCATCACCAACATTGTGGTGAAAGAGTCAGAGAGGGATGTTCACGTTCTTTTTGCTACCTTGCTTTTAAAGACAGTGTCCACTCCTCTCTCAACCTCTCACTGCCATAATATTCATCCTCTCACTGCCTCAATATAGATCCTTTCACTGCCTCAATATCCACCCTCTCACTGCCTCAACATTCACCTTGTCACTGCCTCAATACTGCATTCTTACTCTTACTGAATATTCATCCTCTCATTGCCTCAATATTCATCTTCTCACTGTCCAATATTTTTCCTTTCACTTCCTCAATATTCATCCTCTTACTGCATCAATATAGACCCTCTCACTGCCTCAACATTCAACCCTTCACTGCCTCAAAATCCTCCCTCTCATTGTCCAATATCTTCCGTCCCACTGCCTCAATAGCCACCCTCTCGCTGCATTAATATTCACCCTCTCGCTGCCTCAACAGCCACCCTTTCACTGCCTTAATATTCACCCTCTCACTGCCTCAATATCCGCCCTTTCACTGCCTCAATACCCTCCCACTCACTGTTCACTAGCCTCCTTCCCACTGACTCAATATCCACCCGCTCACTGCCTCAACATTCACCTTCTGCCTCAATACTGTATTCTTACTTACTGAATATTCATCCTCTCATTGCCTCAATATTGATCTTCTCATTGTCTCAATATCCTCTCCCTCACTGTCCAATATTCTTCCTTTCACTTCCTCAATATTCATCCTCTTACTGCATCAATATAGACCCTTTCACTGCCTTACTATTCCCCCTCTCACTGCCTCAACATTCAACCCTTCACTGCCTCAAAATCCTCCCTCTCATTGTCCAATATCTTCCGTCCCACTGCCTCAATAGCCACCCTCTCGCTGCCTCAACAGCCACCCTTTCACTGCCTTAATATTCACCCTCTCACTGCCTCAATATCCACCCTTTCACTGCCTTACTATTCCCCCTCTCACTGCCTCAACATTCAACCCTTCACTGCCTCAAAATCCTCCCTCTCATTGTTCAATATCTTCCGTCCCACTGCCTCAATAGCCACCCTCTCGCTGCATTAATATTCACCCTCTCGCTGCCTCAACAGCCACCCTTTCACTGCCTTAATATTCACCCTCTCACTGCCTCAATATCCGCCCTTTCACTGCCTCAATACCCTCCCACTCACTGTTCACTAGCCTCCTTGCCACTGACTCAATATCCACCCACTCACTGCCTCAACATTCACCTTCTCACTGCCTCAATACTGTATTCTTACTCTTACTGAATATTCATCCTCTCATTGCCTCAATATTCATCTTCTCACTGTCTCAATATCCTCTCCCTCACTGTCCAATATTCTTCCTTTCACTTCCTCAATATTCATCCTCTTACTGCATCAATATAGACCCTTTCACTGCCTTACTATTCCCCCTCTCACTGCCTCAACATTCAACCCTTCACTGCCTCAAAATCCTCCCTCTCATTGTCCAATATCTTCCGTCCCACTGCCTCAATAGCCACCCTCTCGCTGCCTCAACAGCCACCCTTTCACTGCCTTAATATTCACCCTCTCACTGCCTCAATATCCGCCCTTTCACTGCCTCAATACCCTCCCACTCACTGTTCACTAGCCTCCTTCCCACTGACTCAATATCCACCCGCTCACTGACTTAATATTCATACTCTCACTGCCTCAATATCCATGCTTTTTCTGCCTCAAAATCCTCCCTCTCATTGTTCAATATCTTCCGTCCCACTGCCTCAATAGCCACCCTCTCGCTGCATTAATATTCACCCTCTCGCTGCCTCAACAGCCACCCTTTCACTGCCTTAATATTCACCCTCTCACTGCCTCAATATCCGCCCTTTCACTGCCTCAATACCCTCCCACTCACTGTTCACTAGCCTCCTTCCCACTGACTCAATATCCACCCACTCACTGCCTCAACATTCACCTTCTCACTGCCTCAATACTGTATTCTTACTCTTACTGAATATTCATCCTCTCATTGCCTCAATATTCATCTTCTCACTGTCTCAATATCCTCTCCCTCACTGTCCAATATTCTTCCTTTCACTTCCTCAATATTCATCCTCTTACTGCATCAATATAGACCCTTTCACTGCCTTACTATTCCCCCTCTCACTGCGTCAACATTCAACCCTTCACTGCCTCAAAATCCTCCCTCATTGTCCAATATCTTCCGTCCCACTGCCTCAATAGCCACCCTCTCGCTGCCTCAACAGCCATCCTTTCACTGCCTTAATATTCACCCTCTCACTGCCTCAATATCCGCCCTTTCACTGCCTCAATACCCTCCCACTCACTGTTCACTAGCCTCCTTCCCACTGACTCAATATCCACCCGCTCACTGACTTAATATTCATACTCTCACTGCCTCAATATCCATGCTTTTTCTGCCTCAATATCCTCCCTCTCTCTGTCCATTATCCTCCCTCTCATTTCCTCAATATTCATCTTCTTACTTCATCAATATCCTCCCCCTTACTGACTAAATATTCACCCTCTCATTGCCTGAATTCCTCCCCTCACTGTGTCAATATACGCCCTCTTATTAGATCAGTATCCACCTTCCCACTGCCTCAATATCCTCCCCTCCCACTGCTCCAATATCCCCCTATTTTTGCAACAATATTCTCAATATCCATCCTCTTGCTGCCTCAATTGCCTCCTTCTCACTGCCACCATGTTCTCCTCTTACTCAATATGCTCAATATCCACTCATTTGCTGCCTTAATATCCTCCTTCTTACTGCCTCAATATTTTCCTTTCATTGGCTCAATGTCCACTGTCTTACTGCCTCAATATTCACACTGTCACTGCCTCATTTCCGCCTTGCTGCTTCAATTTCCTTCCCTTTGCTGTGTCAATATCTTCCCTCTCTCAGCTTCAATATTCACCCTCTTACTGCCTCAGTATCCGTTGTCTCAACATCTCAGTATCCACCTTCTTATCCCTTTCTTGCCTCATTCCCCCCTTGCTGCCTCAATATTCACCCTCTTACTGCCTCAACATTCCCTATAACCTCCCTCTGATTGACACAATATCATCAATCTCACTGCCTCAATATCCTCCCTCATACTGAATCAATATCTTCTGTCTTACTGCCTCAATAGCCATCCTATTGCTACCTCAATATCCTCCCTCTCAGTACCTCAGTACAGTATCCTTCTTCTCACTGCCTCAACTCTCCATTGCTGCCTCAATATCTTCCCACCCACTAATTCAATACCCTTCCCTCTTATTGTCACAATATTTTTAATATCCATCCTCTTATTGTGTCAATATTCCCCCTTTCACTGCCTCAAAGTCCACTGTCCTACTGCCTCAATATTCACCTTCTCACCACCTCAGTTCCCTCTTGATGCCTCAATACCCTTCCTCTTATTGCCTCAATATTCACGCTCTCATTGCCTCGATATACTCCTTCCCAATATCTCAGTATCCACAATTTCTCTGCCTCAAATACCGCCTTATTTTCTCAAAATTCTTAATTTCTTATGGATGGTGTGATGCTGCTACAAAGATGATTTTCTGATAACAGCATTTCAAAAAGCACATTGTTTTGTGATGATATCATTTTTTTTTATTAAAGAGCAACGAGCAACATGCATTTTTAAAGTTGTTTGTTTTTATACTTAAAGTTGCATTTTTATGTCCAAGCAAGTGCTAGTTCCTGTTCCGTGACATTATTGTATCTATAGACATAAGCATTCCCTCAGCAGCCTTTTTTTCCATTTGTGGTAAAAAAGTTTTCTACCAAAAAAAAAAAAAGTGCTTAGCATTGTTGGAAGGCGTGTCAGTACATACAGTAAAAGTAAGTTTAACTTAGCATATAGCATAAGTAGGGCAGTGATGGCCTAGTGGTATAGGGCGCTGGATCGCTGATCCTAAAGTTGGGCGTTCAAGTCCCACTCTCCATAAGGTTGTCACTGTCCCCCCCAGTGCAGCTAACTGGGTTATCAAAGTCCGGCCGTGTCTCTCACTGTCTATGGTGCGAAGTTCATGTAAAAGAACCATTGCTGACTTCCGTAAAGAGTAGCTGCAAAGCCGTCAGCATGTTTCCACCCTGCGATGGCCTGGTGAGCTGTCCAGGGTGTACTCTGCCCTCGCCCAGAGTCGGCTGGGATGGGTGCCAGCCTCCCCGTGACCCTAATTAGGATTAAGTGGTTGCAGAAAATGAACGGTTACAGAAATAGAATAAGTGATAACAGTGACTAACTTATTTCATGAGGACATAATATAAAGGTAACTCGGTCATATGAGTCATTCTTTAATTGATTTAAAATGGTTGGTGGGGGAAATTGGGATATTTTAAAAGGAAACCAGTCAGCTTTAGGGTTGTTACACTAGCTCTGGCTCAGAGTGGATCATGTTACTAAAGACAGAAAACATTTTAGCATACTGTACTATTATTTATACATTAGGTTTATATTGTATAATCACTCAGGATGTAGCAATGTGATAAGCTGTTCAACATCCCAGTAAATTCATCTCTCTCACACTCTAATTTGCCGAACTGCTTAATATTATTCGGCTCACAGCGACACTGAAACCTATCTCTGACAACACTTGGTGAAGGTGGGGTGCACCCTGAACAGCACATCGGACTATTGCAGGGCAAACACACTCAACCATTCATCCTCACAGTAACATGAATGGAAAATCTGGAACAGCCAATTAGATTAATGTATATGTATTTGAACTGCTGGAGGAAACCAGAGAACCCAGAGGAAATCCATGCAAGCTCAAGTATAAGATGCAACTACACAAAGAGACGGACTCAAACCCAGGAATTTCTTGCTGTTGAGGCTTCTAGCTAACCACTATACCACCATACCACGCCCCCAAAAAATTAACATGAATTAAATCGTTTTTCCAGAAACGTCCACTTAGCATCTTCCGGCGTTCTTTGATTCAAAGTTCTCTCTAAATCCTGTGGAGGATTGTGTAGCACTAAATATCCAAAGAACCATTTCAGAACCATGATTTTTCTGAAAGTGTACCTCAAGGGCAGGCAGAGACGAAACAGTCCAACTCCAGGAGGTCGTCTCTTGTACTTCCAACTCGTCTTTTCTCTCACAAACATGTTCGTGTCTCTCGTCCAAATCTTTCTGTTTTCCACAACACCAACAACATTTTCTCACACAGAGAGAACCCCAAAGACGGAGCCTCCACTGCAAATCCTCCATTACTGTGTCTTTAGCCCTGTTCAAAAGCCTGGCTCATATGACTTGTCTCTCACCATGTGTGTGCGTGTGTGCGTGTGTGTGTGTGTGTGTGTGTGTGTGTGTGTGTGTGTGTGTGTGTGTGTGCGCGCGCGCGTGTGTATAGAAGTCTGATCTTATGACTGTTACCCATTCATGAGAGCGAAACAAACACAGCCATGTTCTATTTGTTAATAGGAACAAGCATATCTATTTAACCATACACGATAGAGAGAAAAAAGCCAGATATAGAGAGAGCAAGAGAGAGAGAGAGCAAGAGAGAGAGAGAGAGAGAGAGAGCGAGAGAGAGAGAGAGAGACCTGATGGAGGAATAAAGAAGAGAAAACAGATAATGTTGAACATGAAGCTTGTTAAAAGTACCAATTTTCTTCAAGAAAAGACCTATTCTATGGTTACTATGGTTACTGTGTTACCTCTCGAGAAAATAATGGGATGTTGGGATCATGAATGGGATCATCACGAGATTTTGTTGATTGTTTTCTGATATCGACATATTCTGAAGTGTTTAATTCCTTTCATGGTCTTTTTATCCTTTATGGCGACATTACTCTTTATTTTTATACTTTCCCTTATATTCTTCTGTTTTCTATTAACTGTGTTTTTTGTTTACTGTCTTGACTATCATATAGGCTGTTGTACATTTTTTTACTATGAAAATGTAATGTATTCAAACTTTGGGTTTAAAGGAACATAAAGCGATGATTTACTTTGCAGGATGTTGGTTTTATCAGAGATGCTGTCGTAGAAAATGAATCAACTTGATTCAAATTTTAAAGATTTTTAAAAATTATTAATATCACCAGATGAAATCGAGAAAAAGAGGGCAAGTGAGAAGAGAGAGAGAGAGAGAGAGAGAGAGAGAGGGGGAGAGAGAGAGAGCAGAGAGAGAGAAAGAGAAGAGTGAGGAAAGAGAGAAGGAGAAGCGAAATAGAGAAGAGAGACAGAAGGGAGAAAGAGGAGAGGAAAGTGAGAGGAAAGAGTGAGAGAGAGAGAAGATCGAGAGCAGAGAGAAAGAGAAGTGTGAGAAAATAGAGCAAGAGAAGCGAGATAGAGAAGAGACAGAAGGGAGAGAGAGGAGTGGAGAGAGTGAGAGGAAAGAGTGAAAAAGATAGATAGATAGATAGAGAGAGAGAGAGAGAGAGAGAGAGCGAGAGAGGAAACAGAGAGAGAAAAGGATGCGGCTTGTGTTTATCTTTAGTCATCACTATTCAGGCTCATTGTGCAAGTCTCCGTGTGGAGACACGGTCAGCAAAGCTGAAAATGAAATGTCACTCAATGAGGATGAAGGACGAGCCTCAGCAAGAAAAGAAAGAGTCAGAGTGTGTCTGCACCTAATACAACTGTGATACAGTTTTATTTAGCTTTTCATTTATTCACATATTATATATATATATATATATATATATATATATATATATATATATATATATATATATATATATATATATATATATGTGTGTGTGTGTGTGTGTGTGTGTGTGTGTGTGTGTATGTATATATATATATATATATATATATATATATATATATATATATATATATATAGAGAGAGAGAGAGAGAGAGAGAGAGCGAGAGAGAGAGAGAGACAGAGAGAGAGAGAGGGAGAGAGAGGGAGGATGGTTTCACCACCCCTCGAAACAGATCTGTAGTGATAAATGGAGTTTCGATAGAAAGTCTTTGTCCTGTCCTTTTATTTTTGTTTTATATATATATATATATATACACACCGTATGTATATACGTATGTGTGTCTTCTTTTCCTTTCGGCTGTTCCCTTCAGGGGTCGCCACAGCGAATCATCTGCCTCCATCTCACCCTGTCCTCTGTATCTTCTTCTCTTACACCAACTACCTTCATGTCCTCCTTCACCACATCCATGAATCGTCTCTTTGGTCTTCCTCTAGGCCTTCTGCCTGGTAGTTCCAACCTCAGCATCCTACTACCAATATCCTCACTATCCCTCCTCTGTACATGTCCAAACCATCTCAATCTAGCCTCTCTGACTTTGTCTCCAAAACCTCTTACATGTGCTGTCCCTCTGATATACTCATTCCTGATCCTATCCATCCTCGTTACTCCCAAAGAGAACCTCAACATGCCCCTGTATATATGTATGTGTGTGTGTGTGTGTGTGTGTGTGTGTGTGTGTGTGTGTGTGTGTGTGTGTGTGTGTGTGCAAGTGTGTGTGCATAGAAACCTGAAGGTCAAGCATTCCTGTAAACGAGTTTCTGATCTTACCTCCTGATAGCCCATGTGTCTCTGCTTCAAACCTGAAAAAAAGATAATAATAACACCTTCAGAACACTTTCGAATTTACTCTTTCACGTTAACATTTAAAATAAAGAGTAATTTATAATATTTGAGTCCTATGCAAACACAAAAAATTTGAAAACCTTATATTTACTGTGCTACATAAAAGATTATGAAAGTTAAAAACTCACAACAAAAGGTATAATATGTAAATATATATGTACATGCATGTAATATTTATTCAAATTTTTTGAATGGAATATATATGCAGGTAGCATGGGGCATTGTGGTTAACGTTCTAGGTTCGAACCCTAGGACTTGGCGAGGGTAGTTCTATATGTAGTTTACATGTGACCTGTGCCAGTGTGTGTGTGTCCTCCAGTTACTCTGGTTCCATCCCACAGTCCAAAGATATGCACAGTAGGCTAATTGGCTGTTCAAAATCATCCCTAGGTATGAGTGTGAATGGTTGTGTATGTGTGTTGGCCCTGCAGTGGTCTGTTGAGCTGTTCAGGGTGTACCCCGCCTTTGCCCAGTGTGAGATAAGATTAGTATTTTTTATTTTGATATACTGTATTAATCTCACTCAGAGCAGTGGCCTGCCACACACATATGGGCGTCAAGAGAGCAGTTGTGGGTTAGGTGCCTTGCTCAAGGCAGCTTCAGCCATGAAGGATGAAGGTGCAGAAAGGAAAGGTATATACAGTGTGTATATATATATATATATATATATATATATATATATATATATATATATATATATATATGTGTATGTCAGATGATTCACTGTGGTGACCCCTGATAAAGGGAAAAAGCTGAAAGGAAAAGAAGAAGCTATACACATACAGTATACATGTATGTATACATCAGTCGGGGGTGGGTGTGGGCGGGGGTGTCAATTCTACTTCACGGAATTCGGAGATCGCAGGGGGTCTTAATCCCCATTAACCATGGAAAGTGAGGGATCCCTGTATATATATATATATATATATATATATATATATATATATATATATATATATATATATATATATATATACATATGAATTCGGATATTTTTGTATTGGTATGCAAATATAAAGGATGCATTGTATATTATACATTTAATTAAAAAAAGGAGTTAACAAAAATAAAAGAGTGAATTAGAAATAAGACACAGATGATGTGCCAACTCCAGATGAGAAAAAAAAACAACCCAAAAACAAACGTTTCTTGCTCTGAATATGTTCAGCGATTCACAGGCTCTTGAGTTTTAACTATTATTACTGTTATTATTAAAATTTTATTGTTATGGAAAACCTGTTTTATTTGAATGGCTACTACTGTTTATATGCAAATGTATGAATGATTAAATTAGAAACCAGTCAGAATATGAGAACTGTGTGTGTGTGTGTGTGTGTGTGTGTGTGTGTGTGTGTGTGTGTGTGTGTGTGTGTGTTCGCAGCTCCATGTTCAATTCCCTGAAAACTCTTTTAGTACTGAATGATAGCGGGGTTGTGCAAGTGGGACAGCGGCTGTGATTCACCGTTAAAAAGATGCTAGATGTCAAAAACCATACAGTGAGCACTGGGGACCGAGATTTGTATCTTTGTGGTAATCTATTTCACAATCTATTGCACAACTCTGCCCCTTCTTTTGTTCTTATTCATACATTCATCTTCTTAACCGCTTAACCCTACTTAGGGTCACAGTGAGGCTGGCACCCATCTCAGCCAGCTCTCAGTGAAGACAGGGCACACTCTGAATAGCTCGGCAGGCCATTGCATTGTCAATACACACAACCATTCACACCCATACTCACAGCTAGGGGTGATTTGGAACAGCCAATTAGTCTACTGTGCATGTTTCTGGCCTGTGGACGGAAACCCACCCAAGTACTAGGAGAACGTTCAAACTCCACACAGAAACGCTCAAGCCCAGAAATCAATGGACATGGACATGCTAACCACAGCTCCATTGTGCCACCCAAATTTGATGTGTTGTTTTCCCTGAATAAATAAATAAATGAATAAACAATGTAAACTTCTATGGATATTAAAATTAGCAATTATTTGCATTAAAAAATAAATTTCAGCACCATTCACCATGCACTCTCACAACACATCTGTACTATATCAGAATACGATTGACTTCTACAGTCTGATCAGCTGGAATTTGTAGCAACCAGACGAGAAGTTTTTTTTGTCAATCAGCTACCTACAACTTCGCAATGAGCTGGGGTCTTATCAAAACCTCTGAAAAACACATCAACAACTATAATGCATTTTATTCCTTCTATAATATCCCAGTCGACAGTCTTTCACTGTGTTGTTGTTGTTTTTTTTCCTCACTGCAGCAAGATCCCTGTTTCCTTGCAACAACTTCTCTTGTAAACCATCTCCCTCACAGCATCCTTTTCCATTATTTTCTATTTTGTCCTTGTTTCCCTTCCTCCCTCTTCTCCATTAAATTGAAGTGCCTCTATAACTGTCCCCACCACCACCACCACCACCAACCACCATGTCTGTTTAACAGTCGCTCCCATGTTCCCTGAATAGCCTGCAGGGTTTGCAGTGTTCAGTGAGTAGGCAGCAGAGAGAGAGAGAGAGAGAGAGAGAGAGAGAGAGAGAGAGAGAGAGATGATAAGTGGACAGCATAACACGGAATACAGCAGTACAGTGAGAATGCAAGACAGACACAGAATAATATCCTCTTCCTGCATATTCTACTTACAATTTATGGATTTTTTTTCTGCCGTGCTCTGATTTCTGAGCTGTTACGTAAAAAAGCAAGAAATACGACCAGGATGTTGCGTGTATGCCTCACAAATACAAAATCAAGGTAGTGACAAAACTCTTCAGGAGTCTGCAGCTGGATTTACTGGTATAGCAACAAAAAGAATTGGTACAAGTATATTAATCAACCCCTATTGCAAACACACACACACACACACACACACACACACACACACACACACACACACACACACACACACACACACACACACACACACTTGCACTCTGCAATTTTGACATGCATGAAGACTTACATACCTTTAATTTACTCCTTCATAACTTACTGATTATAACATTTTCTAGAATTATGAGGAGACGGCTGCAAAGCCATCAGCGTGTTTCTGTCCCTTGCTAAAGGGTTGTGTCAGGAAGGGCATCCTATATAAAAACCTATGCCAAATCAAACGTGCGGAATCATTCGCTGTGGCGACCCCTGATAACGGGAAAAAGCCGAAAGGAAATCTCATGATTATGAAGGAGAAGGTCAGCACTCTCAGTGAGAGCTCACAGCCAGGTGCACTGATAACTCGTGCATTTTCTGAACCGCTTAATCCTAATTCGGGTCGTGGGGAGGTGGTGCCCATCTCAGCCGACTCTCGGTGAGAGCAGTGTGCATACACCCTAGACAGTTTTTCAGGTCATTGCAGGACAGAAACACACTGACGGCTCTGCTGCTACTCTTGATGAAAGTCAGCAATGGTTCTTTTTCATGAACTTCTCACCATAGACAGTGAGAGACATGGCCCCGGCCTTTGATAACCCAGTTCGCTGCACTGGGGGGATTTACAGTGACAATCCGTTGAGAGTGGGGCTCGAACACCCAATCTTACGGCATTGATAACCTTCAGGGTTAAAGGTTTAAGTTTAAGAAAGCTGTATGTTTTTCTGGTTTTAAGCTGCAGCAGAGTTTAATGCAGATACACCAGTATTTTATAATAAACTGCATGAGTAAACAAGCCAGTACTTTCCATTAGGAAATCAAACTCCAAAAACAAAATGAAAGGTAAGGAAAACTAGTGAGAAAAAGACTAGAAATGAATGAAAGGAATCTTTTTTTTGGAAACAGGAAAGGGAAACTCAAATGGAAGGGTTAATAAAAAGGGGACATTAAAGTGGGGGTTGGACTATGACACCAAAGGAAATCGAAAAAGAAACTGAGGAAAAGGAAAAATAATTTCCTTTCGTGGATAGAAAAAAGGGAAGAAAGTAAAAAAGAAATGTGCAAGTGAAGGAGGGGGAAATGAAAAGCAAAGGAAATGGGCAGGAAACATGAATATTTTCAAATTTTCATTCCTTTTCTTGGATTTTGACATAGATACATTTAAACTTTATAAGAGACGAAAAGGACAATGAGGGACAGGACAGGGAAAAGAAAGACAGGGTAAAGGAAAAAGGAATATAACATTGTCCAGAAAGGAGAAAAGAAAGGAGAAAGCAAAAGTAAAGGAAATGAAAAATGATAGAGGGGAAAAGAAGAGATGATATGATGGGAAAAAGGGCAAGAGAAAAGGAAATTAATTGAAATGAATGAAAGGGGGAAATCAAGGGAAAGGAAATGAAAGGAAAGGAGGAAATAGAAGGAAAGAAAATGAAACAACAGAAAAGAGTAAATAAAAGCAAATGAAAGGAAAAGACAAAAGAACCAGAAAGGAAACGAATGGACTGGAAGGGCAAGGGAAATGAGAGAATAAAAATAAAGAAAAGAAAAGCATACGAAAGAGGGAAAAGTACAGTATAAATGGAAAGTGAGGGAAAGAGGACGAATAAAGAATGAGACAAATCGAACAAAATGGAAAAGAGAGAAAAGTGAAGAGATGACAGAATGATGAGAGAAGTAAACTGCATATCCAACAGAATCCTCTGCTCCTCACATTTAATTATTCCTTTCCCCCTCCTTTTTCTTTCCTTTTCCCTACTTCCTTCATCATCATATCCTTTCTCCATTATCTTCACCTTCACCTTCACTTCTCACCTTCTCTGCATGTGAGAGGAACAGGTTACAGCAGCGCTCAATGTTGATGGATTAGCAGTGGATGGAGGAACACTGGACTCACCCAGACGCTGGAAAGCTTCAGTGGCAGCGTGTCGGAGGTTCTGCATGCTGTCAGAAAGGATCGAGTGATGTCAACAGCTGGGGAGCTTCACGGAGACTGACACATCGAGAAGATGTTGGACCTATAGAAATTCACATTGTCCTACTTGTAGCTCACAGCAACAGCAACAGCAGCATTATCTGCACGCCAACAAGTTGTGCTACACACACACACACACACACACACACACACACACACACACACACTCTCTCTCTCTCTGTCTGACTCCCCCCCTCTTTCCCTCCTTTCTCCTGCGCAATCGTTTCTGTGTGTGTGTGTGTGTGTGTGTGTGTGTGTGTGTTAACCAATCAGAACAGCCGGATGGGAGCCACCACCCAATTGGCTGAATCAAGAGAGAGGCACTGGGTTGGTGTGTTTTGAAAGGCAGGAGCCAAGTGTGTGTGTGTGTGTGTGTGTGTGTGTGTGTGTGTGTATACTGTGCAGTGTACACATGTATGTTTGTCCAGCGGTGAGAGTAAGATCTGTTAAAAAGCAAACATAAATTGTTACTTTTAGAACTGCACTCACCTTAAACACCTTGAGCTTGAAAACACACACACACACACACACACACACACACACACACACACACACACACACACACACACACACAATGATGATGATAATAGTAAATATTATTATGGGTCCAGACATCAGCTTGCAGGGCCGGTGGTGTAATGGCTAGTGTACAGGGCTCATGCTTGAGAGTTTGTGAGTTTGAATCCTATTGAACCCTCACCATGCTAACTCCCAGATGCAAGTATTATGACTTCTTCACCCAGCAGTGAAAATTGGTACAGTGTCAGTAAATACTAGGAAGTATTTCATCATCCTTGCTCTTCATCATCCTTCTTCACTCAGACTCATTCATCCCCAACTTTTTTTTTTTTCAGAAAAAAAACCCTGTCCTTGTGACATTTCCACATATTAAAACCCTTTTTGACATAATTCATCTACATCATCATGATCATCATGCATCTTTCTTTTCATCACTCCTTTTCATCATCACTGCTCTTCCTCTTCATCACTCCTCTTGATCACTCTTCATCATCACTACCACTCCTCCTCTTCATCACTTCTATCACTCCTCATCACTTCTCATCACCCCTCTTCCTCTTCATCACCGTCTTCCTTTTCATCACCCCTCTTTATGACTACTTCATCATCATTTCTCTCTTCATCACTCCTTTTTTTCTACATCAACCTTCCTCTTGATTAATCTTCTTCTTCATTATCATCATCATCTTCATCACTCCTCCTCTGGATCTCTCTTCATCATCACCGCTCCTCTTCATCACTCCTCTCTATCACGCCTCATCATCATCATCATCTTTCCTCTTATTTCTTCATCACTCCTCTTCATCACTCATCTTCCTCAGCATTACTCTACACCGGCACTTAAAACCTTATTCCTATGACATCTGCTCATACTCATCCCCTGTCTGTGACGTCATTCATCTTTCGTCACCCCTCTGTGTGATATCGTCAGTTTCATCCATTTTTGTGACATCAACACGTTTTCTCTCGTGATTCTCTCATCACTGATTGTCCTTCCTCAAAAATTTCAACACACCTCTGACATCATTACTCTAATTTACTCTCATTATATATATATATATATATATATATATATATATATATATATATATATATATATATATATGAGATATATGAAAATATAAATAAAAAAAAGTATAACTAGAATAACAAATACATCTTTATGTTTACAAATGATTAAATAGGATTAATCTACTACAGTACTTTTTTCTAAAGCTCTTCGACTGTACCTTTAAGAAAAGCGAACTGCTAAATATCGCCGTATTGTGTCCCTTCCACCGCTCCGTAACAGAAAGCTTCACAACAACAGTCGCCTGTCAGCGACATCCTACCTCTGTGCTTCGTATTATTTTTTTGGACTGTCTACTTCTTTGAAGAACTACTAAAACAAATATTTCGTCTTTTTTCCGTTGTTGTGTATCTGAGTGAGAGGTAGGTTCACAATGTGACTGTTTCGGAAAAATTGCCACATACACACTACTACCACACGCGTATAGCTGAACCATACGCTGATACAGGTTAGTCCCTGAGCGGCAAAGGCGCTGGCATACAGCGGCCGAGTCCCAAACTGTTCTTTTTCCCTTACACTAGTGCTCTACATAGGGCATGATGTAACAATGTGTACAACCTTTATAGTGCGCGCTGTCTCTGTATGAGGTAGGTATTTGAAATTTGGCCATTGTCCTGGCTAGATTGCTGGAGAGATTTCCTTTCGGCTTTTTCCCTTCAGGGGTCGCCACAGCGAATTGTTCGCACGTTTTTATTTGGCATAGGTTTTTACGTCGATGCCCTCCCTGACACAAACAACCCTTTTGGCAAGGGACAGAAAAAATTCACATAAATATTATCACAACTTTCTTCTTTTTATTGTTATTGCTATTGTTTGTTTATCTAAAAATGTAGTTTATAATTTAGAATCTAAGCAATTTTATGATTCTGAAAATGCTCATTTAATCTTTTTTAAAACTTTCATCTTTTCGACTTCACTCATTTAATAATAATAATAATAATAATAATAATAGAGTGCAACAGCCAGTGTATGCCATTGGATATTTTTTTTTTTGGGGGGGGGGCACAAAATAAAAAAATAGGAAACCATAAAAAATAAAAATGAAATGAAATGAATAAATGGATAGGACATCAAAGAAGCAAAATTTCTAATAATAATAATAATAACAATAATAATAAGAGCTGATAATAACTAATTCATTATGTTATTATCAATAATAATTATAAACCTTTGTTTGAATATTTAATCAAACTGAAAATCTTTTGGTAATAAAAATGTTTCAGATTTTTATTTTATATTTGTTATGCAGACAGTTTGTAGAGAACCTACTGTTGGTGAAATGTTTATTGGAAAATGTATTGATTATTTTTTTAACTAAGGAGCAGTATTAGACATAAATTTTATTCATTGGTGTGACATGTAACAAACACATTCAACTGACATTCATTTATGTTTCGGGGAAATTTTACTGGAATATTTAATTTTTATCCCAACATAATACACTTAGAAAAATAAACATAAAAAAAAAAAAAAATCCAAATATACACTGTGTGTGTGTGTGTGTGTGTGTGTGTGTGTGTGTGTGTCTGTGTGTTATTTTAAGGCTAAAGGAATAGTTAATGGTTAACTGACTGGCTGTAGTACATTGGTCTGGTTTGGGTAGGAGTTACTCAGAATATTAATGAATCTCTAAACTGACCTCAATTCAGTTGTTCACTGTGCTTGCTGACAGGTTCAGTTGTGTGAATGCGTCCATCCACCAGGCTACTTCATCTGCCATGAGGTGACATGGATAAGCTGATGAGGTGAGACCTGATGATGATATAAGTTCGTGCTTATGATTTGGGAAATATCAGCTTCTCTTTTATCCTCCTTTTGTATATATTCAACAAAGGTTTCATTTTAACTGGAGTTGGCCTCTGGGGCATCATGGGATCTAATTTAATATCACACGCTCAGTTCAGCTGAAGAGGGTAGAATGTTAAGTGAAACATATTTCCAATGATGTTAGGGACGAGCGCCTTTTCTTTAAGAGATCATATTTATGTATGTTTAATATTTATGAGTGCAAAGTTTCCTCTTATTGTTAGTGTGTGTGTGTGTGTGTGTGTGTGTGTGTGTATATACGCAGTTTGGAGGAGGAAAGCTCTCATGAGCGAGGAGTGCTGCACACATGGAGAGGTTACTCTTACAGCATCACTCCGGAGAAAGTGCTCCTCTCTCGACCTGTGCTCCAGGCTGCCCTCGGTGCCAAACACATTGTTCTGCTATTGGAGGGTAGGAGAACGGGTTAAATCTTCCATACTGGTTATTACAGTAGCCAACTGTTGACTCAATCCTGTATGTAAGTATTCCTGACTATTGGAGTCTTTGTTTCCCCATGGTCAGGTGGACAGGTATACAGTTTTGGAGAATTGCCATGGAAACAGAACCCCTCATCTGTAAAAACGACAGACCCCATTCTGGAGACGGGCCTCAGTGAGAAGCATGTGGTTTCCGTGGCAGCAGGTTCACTCCACAGTGGGGCAGTGACGGAAGATGGGGCTGTGCACATGTGGGGGGACAATATGTACGGCCAGTGCGGCCTGTCCGGACTCTCTGTCGTCCCCAATCCCACGCCTGTGGGGGTGATGACATGTGAGATCATGCCCACTAGGACGGTGAGGATTGCAGAGTTGGCATGCGGTGAACAGCACACATTGGCACTTTCGGTTGAGCATGAGGTGTGGTCATGGGGCAGCGGCTGCCAGTTGGGGTTGCAAACCTCTTCTTTTCCTGTTTGGAAGCCAAAGAAGGTGGAGCACCTAGCTGGGAGGCATGTATTGCAGGTGGCGTGTGGTGCCTCGCATAGCCTTGCACTGGTGCGCTGTCCATCGCCACCTCATGATCCACGAAATCTTCCCGAGGACAAATGCGGGCAGTGCAATCAGTTGCTTTACACCATGACAGATAAGGAAGATCATGTCATCATCTCCGACAGTCATTACTGCCCCCTTGGGGTGGAGCTTGATGAAGACAACAACAAACCTGCACTGGAGCACTGCCTAATCCAGGCAAGTCATGGTTCAAAAGGCAAGATGAAGAATTCCCCATCAGAACCGGTTTTGATACACACCCAGAGCCCCAAGTCCATCCTTCCCTCCTTGCCTAGTCCTATCCAAGCATCTAGTCCAGTTTGTGAATCGCAGGTTCAGGTTCAGATCGAAGGGGAAGTGCTTGTTCAGTCCGACTCAAAAGACCTGGACCAACGTCAAGAGGCAGTGACTAACGGCGAAGTGTTTGAAGCAGACACAGAGCCAAGGACTCATGAGATGGAGAACTCGAAGAATGCCCAAGGAATGATGTCGACAGCTCCCAAGTCCTCACAATACCCGGACGAGCAGGCACTTAATGATTACCTGAAGAGGCTTTCTGATCAAACGTTGGCTGAGCAGGCTGCTAAACTTCCGAGTACAGCTCCGTGTGTGCAGGTTAGTGACATGGGACTGAGAACAAAACGATATGTAAAGAGAAAATAAAGCAGTGTTCACATCAACTGGTATAGTATTAGTAGGATTGCAATTTGCCGATACTGTGTCAGTAGCTTTGTATAGGAATTTTGGAATTTTTCCAAGTCAGGAATGGGAATTTCCATGCAGGGACTGGACAGTTTAATTGCAATATTTCCAATGTTTTCATGCAAAGTTACTGTACCAGAAAATTTTCAATCCTTCCAATAGTATAATTTCAATTTTCCAGTAAATTGTTCAGTAACTAACCTGGAGACGTGAGCATTGCATGTCACGTAGGGGCATGTGCATGCTTTCGTAACTCCCCGGTTGGTGGTGGTTGTATGATTGGGAAGGCAATGCTTGATGGGTGGGAATTAGATACCATTAAATTGGGGGGATGGGGGCAAATAAAAAAACAACAACTCACCAGTAGCTTTGCATGGGAATTTGGAAATATTCCAAGTTGGAAATGGGAATTTCTAGGAACATCCCCAGATTCCTGTTAATTCAGTTGAATTAAAGTTGAAAACTCCAAGAATTTGGAACCCTAACCATTAGTATATATGTACTGTATATATACTTAAAGTATGTGACATTAGTTTGTGTATATAAATTTGTAAACCTGGGTATTTGTAGTCAATATCCAATTATAATAGATCCAATAGTTGGGCTTGTCTAATGTTGCAAGATGGAAGTAGAAGTAAAACATTCATTCATTCATTTATTTTCTGAACCGCCTAATCCTAAATAGGGTCACGGCGCCCATCTCAGCCGACTCGAAGTGAGGGCCGAGTACACCCTGGACAAATTACCGTGCCATTGCAGATCAGAAGCACGCTGACGGCTTTGCAAGCTACTCTTGACGAAAGTCAACAATGGCTCTTTTACATGCGTCTCACCATAGACGGAGACATGGCAGGCATTTGATAACCCAGTTAGCTGCACTGGGGAGACAGCAGTGAGAACAATTGAGAGTGGGGCTTGAACCCCTTGATCTTGGGATCAGTATTCCAACACTTTACCACCAGGACACCCCCAGAAGTAAAACATATGAAATAAAACAATTGGAGTGGTTTCTAGTTGCAAAATTGACCTGGAAACTACAGCAAGTCAATCTTAGTGTTTGGGATCAATGATTGGAACACCCTAGTAGGCTGTGATGGCAACTCCGAGGCTTTAAGGATCCTTTTTAAATAACAATTCTTTCCAGCTTTGTTTTACATGGAAGCAAAATGTGGCAGGGTCCTAGTATTGTTTTCATAGCTTAAGGCCACTGCAAAGCCTTGTGACTTCAGAAGAAATAGAAACTGACGCGAAATACTTATCAGTGTAAACCGCAACCAGGTGTAACCACACACATTACTTGCTCGTTCTCTGCAGCGCTGACTTCCATTCACTGCAAGTGCTATAACGGGACAAATCGACTTCCTAGGTATATGAAATAACAACAGAATACAGAGGCATGGTATCTCTTTCAAATTAGATTGAAAGACATTGTGGCTGATTCTGAAACCATTTCTTTTCTCCTGTATATGAAAGTCCATGATCTTTGCATTAGGTGTTATAATATTAGTGAACAGTGCCATTATTTTTTTTTTTTAATTTCTCTCGAAATCATATCCCTTCTTCTGTTTCTCAACACTCGATCTTGGACTTTTCCACTTTCAAAAAAAAATCAGTGTTGCACCGCCTAGTTATCACACATACACAAAATTATTACTCTGGCCTCTCCTTGAGCTGGGTGGGTAACAGGAAATGTTTCTATTCAGCCAAAATTAACTACTAATAGAAGATATAACACAACAGATATTCACCTGTAAATGGCCACAATGGGTCTCCCATGGGTGACTCTATCTCAAGAATTAATTTCTTCCCTCTTATTTTTTTCCTTCACAGCCTCAGATGCAGCCCACTGTTGTTTTAACTTTAGACTCTTCAACCCCCGTGGCACAGTCCGTCACGCCGATGGGCTCTGCGCTCAACAACCTGGTGGTCTCGTATGCGTCAGCCGTGGGGGACAGGGTCGCATCTACATACGAGGCTCTCTCACTGAGAAAGGTGATCAACTACTGGGTGAGTGTAAATATTTAAACTAATTTTTTTTTATTATTATGCTCCATATAAGCATTTTATTATCCATTTATAGCAAAAACACAGTCTTGAATTTTGTGTGTGTTTGTGTGTTTGTGTGTGTGTGTGTGTGTGTGGTTTTTCAGGGTCCAGGTGAGGAGAGGGTGCGTCAGGAGGAGCACAAACAAGGCAAGAAGAGTTCGAGTCTGGGGGACATTCGTGAGGAGGAGGCGGAGAAACTGAGTCGGCGCCTCTCGCTCCCTGGATTACTCTCACAGGGTACATGCGCTCTCCATATCTTATACCACCATATGCGTAAGTTTGCATCTGAATGTGAACTCTCCTCTGCATGTAGTTATGGCATTGTGACGTTAAGGAATGGCTTAAGAGGTCATACAGTTCTGTCGTTTTGTTCGTGAAGCACTGCGGGATGAATGATTTGTATTTCTATTTGTTTATTTGGTGTTTGTAATTATTAGCCCCCCCCCCCACCCGGGTTCTTTAATTATGTTTTTGAAGCTCTTCTGTCTTTCTCTCTGTTTTTTTCTGTTTAATCTGACTATCTTTTTACTGGCTATAATGACGACTGAGCGATCTTAAAAAAAAAAAAATCGCATCATAATACTTAAAGATATCGAATGATGCATGATATCCGAATATCATTTAGATGATAGAGTAGAACTAAAATGCTGGAAGAAATGGGGAAGTCATGAACAGAGAAAGTGTGTGCGGTTTACAAAAATTAATCTAACATTCAAAAAACAGGAATAATTATGAGCACATTTCTGAAGAAAGAAAACGAAGGGCAATTTTATTTACCATCTTGACGTAATAAGCATCCTGCTCCAATACCCCCCCCCCCATGTTTTTGGTCTTGAGTCTAATAACTGTCCATATGTACTGGGAGCAAAATCGTAGACCAAACTTAACCAATTTTATTCGATCAGTCTTTGTAATGGTAAAATGAGGCGTTCACTCCCTGTAAAAGTGAGTTTTACTTGGTATTTCAAGACCCCCTGCCACTGGGGAATGTCTATAATGTTCATCAGTAACAAGACATTTGATCGTTCCGTCACGCTTTAAAAAACAGGAAAATATTTTGCTGTTCTTTTGGTAAATGTCCAACAAGATGAACCATTAGAAACTGCTACAGCAAAATTATGGGATGCTCTGAATGAATGAAGCGATGAGCCAGATATGGACCTATCAGAAAGTGATGAGTATTTTTCACCCACTTCATACATTTAAGCTTGTTCCTGGCCATATACTTTTCAATGTGCCATGTGCTAATGTTGACCTTTGTGTTGATTGGTTCAACGTGCCATGTGCTAAAGTTGATATTCATGTTGATTGGCTGGATTTTACATGGGGGGAATATTTAAAGGAACAGCACCAGGAGGGAAAATTAAAGGGACTTTTTTTTTTTTTTTTTTTTTTTTTTTAATTATGATGTTTTCTATTTATTTTCAGCTTTCATGTAAGTAATTTGGTTGATACCACAACATGAATAACACAAATACTAGTAAAACTCTTTTATTGTTCTGTTATTATTCATGTTTTCCACCTCGATGGTAATAAGCACTTACCTTTCCACTCTGCCTGAAACATTTTTAATAAGCGCCCACCCACTCCAATTTTCTAAGTGTTCTGGGCGCTTATCACATCGAATACGGTATTAGGTAAAACAAACTAAAATGTTATCTCCTTTCATTTATTTGTCTTTAATTGTAATATTAAAGAAATTAAATTGTTGTATAATATTTTAATATGGCGAATAATAACAGGAAAAAGTTTCAGGATAAAATATATCATGGTGTTAACTTTTAGTGTTGAATCGGCTAGTCCTGATTATACAAGGTAGTCCTGATAAATACACACATATATAGATGCATACCACAATGTACCTCGTTTTGATGGGAGGTTTTGGGTTGTTTTGTGTTTGTTTCAGAGTTAATTTTTTTGCATAATTGGCCTTGTTTTTGTGGCATTTTTTAATTTGATGATTATTTAAAAAAAAAAAACCACGATGCACTGAAGCTGCATGAATTGAAGCGCAAAGTAGCGAACTGTGATCCCTGTGTTGTAAAAATTTTTTTGAGAAAATATTTTTTCCAGAAAGTTTTTACATTTTGTTTTGGGTGGGAAATATTTATTAATATTACTTGCTTATTTTCCTGATGGGTTCTAATAGATCTGGACTTTATCTGAGTGAAAGGCTTAGAAAGTAGGAGTGAATTCTCATTTTCAATGTGGCCATATTATAAAAATAAAATATAGAAGTGAAAGCGCAATACGTGAATCAAAGGCAAGTATATATTTAAAAAAAGAGTTAAAATTATATAACCAAATTCAATGATTTACACAATTTCCTCTGAAATAAAAAAGTATTCGGATTCTAATTGGATTTCTCCTTTTTTGTATCATAAGAGATCAGAAATAACATGAGGCAGTTGTAGCCGAATGGTTAGAAAATAGGGTTTAGGTCCTAAAGGTTGCTGGTTTGCGTCTCGAATCAGCAGGAAAAATGTATGGTAGTGGTGGAGTGAGCTCCACCTTCATGGCTGAAGTATCCTTGAGAAAGGCACCCAACCCCAAACTGCTCCATGGGAACCTCAATGTGTGTGTGTGTGTGTGTATGTGTGTGTGTATGTGTGTGTGTATGTGTGAGTGTATGTGTGTGTGTATGTGTGTGTGTGTATGTGTGTATATGTGTGTGTGTATATGTGTGTGTATATGTGTGTGTGTGTGTGTGTGTGTGTGTGTGTGTGTGTGTGTATGTGTGTGTGTATGTGTGTGTATGTGTGTGTATGCACACTTACATGCGTACATGCATGCCTGTGCACTCGCTCACTGTTTTGGATGAGTTAAATGCAGAGCCCAAATTTCCCTTGTAGGATTAATATGGTATAAAAAATAAATGCAAGGTGATGTGGTGTGGTGTAGCTGTGTTTCTGTCACACTGCACTGTTGATTACTTTCCACAAACAGGGCATTCTGAGGTGTTTTATTCCATTATTCCTGTTATCCCAGAGAAGTTTATTATATCACATTCAAATTCAAATAATAAATAATCATCGTTTTTATCTGTTTATACATTACTATTTCTGACGTGAGCCATTGAACTTCATCACCTTGCCATCTTTTAGCCTTAACTTTCTCTCCTTTCCCATTCTTACCTTCCTCCAAAACAACAGATGGACCTCTGCAGGGATGGAACAAAGCACAGTGTGACAGCAGAGTGTGTGTGTGTGTGTGTGTGTGCTCATGCGCATGTTCGCGTCCTATTCATGCGTCCACCTGATTGAGAGAGAGAGAGAGAGAGAGAGAGAGTGAGTGTGTGTGTGTGTGTGTGTCGATGCCATTTGTTTCTGGTCTGTGTTGTTGAATAATTCATGTAAACACGCTGAGCTGTGCTTTCTTGTCTCGGCTCACTCGCCCTGGGACGCTGAATTGGGAAACAGTTCTTACTGAGGGTGTCAAATCCAAAATTTGACAACGGAAGTAAACAATAAGGCTGTGAGCCATGTTTTATTAATTGTTCTTGGCTTTAAGTATATAAGGATAACAATATGCAAATGAGCGCTCTTTTAATACTACAGTCCTAACATCATTATGCCTTTCGTTCTCTTTCTGTCTCCCTTTTCTGTTATATTTCTATCTTTTGTCCTTTGTTCTCTCTTTCCCATATTAACACTGAATCTTGCTTTCTCTCTTGTTATTTTTTTCTCTTTTGCTGCATGTTTCTCTTTGTCTGCTTCTCTCTCTCTCTCTCTCTCTCTCTCTCTCTCTCTCTCTCTCTCTCTCGCTCCTTCACTCACTCACACACACACACACACACACACACACACACAC
The DNA here is from genome assembly GCA_024760905.1 of Plotosus lineatus. Classification (NCBI taxonomy): domain Eukaryota; kingdom Metazoa; phylum Chordata; class Actinopteri; order Siluriformes; family Plotosidae; genus Plotosus; species Plotosus lineatus. The sequence continues at coordinate 3,043,129 of CM045730.1, read as the reverse complement.
ACACTTTATCTCTCTCTTTCTTGTTACTTTTCTCTGCCTCTATTTCTTTTTCTCTACCTGATTCTTTGTTTTTCTTGTTGTCCGCTGTGTCCCCTCTCTCTTCCCCCTCTCGTTTCACATTATTTTTGTCTTTTTTGTTTGCCTATATGATATATTGCTCTTATTTCTCTTTTTGTTCATTTCTGTCTCTCCCTCTCTTTCTTATTATTGCTCACAACATCGTTCTCTTTCTTTGTCACTCATTATATTTCTGTTTCTCTGTGACTGTTACTGTCTTTCTTTCTCGTATGTTTATCTTTATTTCTGTCTCTCTCACTTTGTTTCTCTTTATTTCTCCTTACATATTTCTCTCTCTCTCTCTTTGTCTGCTTGTCATTTTATGTCTGTCATTCCTTTTACTTCTCTTTCTCTTTCGTGTCTCTATTTATCTCTTTTCTCACACACGCTGTCTTTTCTCTATATTATACACTATATTGCTCTCAATATATATTTCTCTGTGTGTCTGTCTCATTTTATTTCTTTCCATCTCTCTCTCCCTCTCTCTCTCTCACTCAGTGTCCCCACGTCTCTTACGGAGGGTGGGCCGTTCACGTGACCGTGCTGTTGCCCTCACAACAGCCAGTGTGACTGAATCGGATGCTCGTTTACCTTCTCTGAAGACAGAGGTGTGGAGCTGGGGGCGAGGTCAGGAGGGGCAGCTTGGACATGGTGATGTCCTGCACAGGTCAGCTACCCACAGTGCACCAAACAGAAAAATAAACTATTTATAAATTTAAGTGAAAACACAATGCTGTCATATTCAAAATTATCCCCATTCTTTTCACCATCCCTCCTGCTCTTCTTCACATACACAGTAATAATTCACACGTTTGAATTTCAGAGTGTTGAATATCAGTCTCCCAAGTGGCGCAGAAACAAGGCGCATGTCCATCAACCTGGAGAACACGGGTTTGAATCCAGGTTGATAGCACAGCCATCCGCAACGGGATCTAATTGGCCAATCTCTCAAAGAAGGGTGTTGAAAGCTTGATATGTAATAAGGCTACTTTTTGAATTTTACATTGTTAATGGAATAGTCTCTTTTTGTGCAGACTGCACCCGCTGTGTATAATGAATCTGAGCGGTAAAGAGATAGTGAGAGTGGCTGCTGGTGCCTTCCATTCTCTTGCCCTGACTGCTCAGTCACAGGTGGGTGTCTGTGTTTGTTTTTGTGGGTGTGTGTGTTTGTGGGTGTGTGTTGATAGGTATAAATGATGGTATGGCCGAATGTTCAGATATATTTCCTTTATAATCAGTGCATATTGGTTAAATGTGCAGATTGTGCTTTAATTTTATCCTGGATTTCTTTTCTACTGATCAGGTAGGATTGTCTCATCTCATCTCATCTTCTTCCACTTAATCCAGGGTCGGGTCGTGGGGCAGCAGCCTAAGCAATGAGGTCCAGATGTCCCTCTTCCCAGCCACTTCCTCCAGCTCTTCCGGCGAGAGTTGGACTTGGCTGTTGTCACTAATTTTTTTAAGTGTAGGATTCCTATCTGGTTCTGTAGTCTGATTGTGGTGCTTAATCAGCAGTAGTTTTGGGCTTCCTTAAAGCAGTGCTTCTCAAATAGTGGGGCGTGCACCCCTTGGGGGGGGGCAGTATGATGCCAGTGGGGGTGCGGTGTGATGCCGGGGACTGTGTATGACCCTGGGGAACATGCTTTTCTGGAATAGTGTAGGAGAATTAAGTGTAATTGGACCTCCACTCCAGTAGTTGGCAGTGGCGCTTTGGTGTAGTGTTTTTCTGCACAAGCAAACGATATGAAATGCAGTAAACAATCCCTCAAGAAACAACACAGAAAACTTTCTAACAGGAACAAAGAGAAAGGTGGCGAGAGACGGAGATGTTGAGACGTAAATAAGTTAAATGAGTTTCAATAAGGATATATATATTTTTTAATTTCAGGCACATTGGTGCACTTTAAATCTTTTCCATTAAAAGAAATAAAAATCTTTTCCGCTTGATCTCCCCTCTGACAAGCTTCAGTCCTCTTGCCTTCTCCCTCATTTTCTATATCTTTTAACAACTGCTCTCTCACACACAAAGGAGAGAATTTCCTGGATCTTGTGTTCAGTTGTCCCTCCCTAGTCACCAGCATTAATGCCACTCCACTACGCACCTCAGACCACCAATTTCTTTTCCTTTACTATCAGCTTGCCTGTTCTATCTAACACTAGCTTTAGGTCTTCTTCCCCCACTTGGCAAAACCTCCACACTGTATCACCTTTATCTGTTGCTTCCTATACTTTTAGCTTATCTTCCAGACCCAGTCTCATTTTCTTTGCTACCACAAGAATCTTCTACTGACACGTTCCTCTCTTCATTCTCTGCTTCTATGGATCTTCTCTGCCCTCTATGTACAAAATCCAAGAAGACTTATTGCCTTGTTTCTTGGCTCTTGGGAGTGCTGTGAAGCAATCATAGACAACTTGGAGCAGTTGAGAGAAAGTGGAAGAAATCCCAACTTGATTCAGATCTGGCTTCCTACCATGCTCTCCTAGCCGCATTTTCATCTGATGTGACTTCTGCTAAGACAGCCTTCTACAAGAAATAATTCGGAAGCCGATAGATACACAAGACCCATGCAAACCCCACAAAATCTATTCATCATTACTCAATTCATCTGCTACACTTGTCCCATCTTCATTGACTATTTAAGACTTTGCCGACTTCTTTGATGGGAACATTAAACAAATCTGTGAGAAATTCACTTCTACCCCAGCTTCTACACTACACAACGTAGATTCCACTTCCCCTTCCCTTGCACAGTTTTCCAGTCTCTCAACTGAAGACATCCAGCAAGTCATTTCATCATACAATCTTACCACTTGCTCACTGGATCCAATTCCTTCCACAGTACTCCAGACTATCTCTCAAGAACCTTTTCCCTTTACCTCCATTATCTTCAGTAACTATCATCTGGTCATGTTCCAACAACATTCAGAAGAGCCAGGGATCTACACGTCTCAAAGAAATTTTCTCTGGATTCATCAGACATCAGCCACTAAAGACCAGAATAACGTCTTTCTTTCCTTTCTAAAATTCTCAAACATGCTATTTGTAACCAAATGTCTTGCTATCTTTTTTCAGAATAACCTCCTTGACCCTAATCAATCTGGCTTCAACGCAACACATTCCACAGAGACTATGCTCTTGACTGTCACAGAGAAGCTACATGCTGCAAGATCAGTCAAGATGACATGAGTCATCCTCCTCTTTGACCTTTCAACAACATTTGATGCAGTCAACACAGGACTCTCTTGTTCATCCTCAGGAATTTAGGAATTTGTGGCCCAATATGGCAATGGTTTGCTTCCTACCTGGAAGGTCGTTCATTTGAGGTTACATGGAGTTGTAACAAACCAGTATAAGAACATTTGCTGATAGTGACTTTAAGGCTCTTCGGTAACTTGCTGTGGATGAGAGTGTCTGATAAATGCTGTAAATGTAAATGTTATATGATGTTGTGTGGCAGGTATACTCCTGGGGCAGTAACCGCTTTGGTCAACTGGGGCATATGGACTCTCCCAGCGCTGTTCCTCATCTAGCCAAGGTGCACACACACACGAGTGATAAGATGTCCTTTCAGGGTCTAGTGCATGATCTCATACTTGGATAAATATTTTACATCCCATAATACATACCAGGATCATGTTTCTGGTTTTGACTCTCATTCATTCCACTCTGTGCTCCTATTATTTTATCCCCTTCATTCTCCTCAACCAGATCACATTTTCTACAGTCGATCCTTTATTAATCCAGTGATAATGTACAGCTGTGATACTCCCCCCCCCCCCCATCCTTTTCTCATTTTGTTTGTCTGCCCTGTGCGTCCGTAGCTGTCCGAGGGGATCCGAGTGTGGGATGTGGCGGCAGGACAGCATCATACTCTCCTATTGGCTGATGGAGACTGCCTTCAGCCAATCCTGTACTTCAGCGGTCAGCAAGTGAAGGAAGGATCTGGCGAGGTGGACCAGGAGGACAACGGAGGATACACGCAGCAGCCTGTACTCCTGCCCTTCTGCATGAATGTTAGTGGACTTTCTGGAGTTTTCAGCATTGTGGTTGTCGTGCCGGATGAAATAATAATGTGATGTTGCTAATTGTGTTGTGATATTTACCGATGTCATCTGAGAAAATACCAAATTTGAAGTCGTTATAGTACGTCATAATCATACTGATAATAAAAATACTGAACAGGTGTTCAGTAGATCATATATTTTTCCTTTTATTACGTGGCAGTATTATTTTTATCATTTGCCAAATTGATGAATATCTTCCAGTTCCATATGTTTTTACCACAAAGTTCAGCACTAAGAATACTAATAATTATACTACTACTACTGATCTTTTGCTGTTGTGTGTGATGTAGCTGGGCTACATGAGCAGCGTGAGTGCAGGTGGACAGCTGTGTGCAGCATTGTCTGACCGTAACATGGTGGGCTTAATCGCCAGTCTGCATGAGCTGGCAGCAGCAGAGAGGAAGTACTATTCCAAACTGACAAACATCAAGAACCTGTTTCTGCAGCCACTGTTTAAATTGGGTATTCTCTCTCTCTCTCTCTCTCTCTCTCTCTCTCTCTCTGTGTGGTTTTATTTCACTCTCAGTAACAATAAACATGTATGTTTTATACATGTAGATGCATTAAGTTCTGCATTGGGACCTTCTAGCACTGGACTACTTCAGAATTTGATGGGTCGATTTAGCCGTCTGTCGCATTTGACAGGTCAGAACTCTGCAGCCTTGACCTCCTTCTTGCGGCGCTCATGTGATCTCCAAGGCCTGGTTCTACTTGACAACACACATCTGTTTCTGGACACTTATTCTGAGCAAGTACACACAAACACACACAAACTCAAAATCATAGGGTCATAATAAGACATAATAGTATGCTGATATGACAATAAATGGCAGACCGAATTGATAATGGAATAAAGATCTGTAATTTACCGTTTATTTTTGTTTCCAGGTTCTGTGATGCTGTGGGAAACATGCTGGTCATGGGAGGCTTTCAGGCGCTTGTTAAACCTTGCCAGTGAGTGCCTGCCTGTCTGTCTGTCACTGCATTGGTGCGGGTTTTTTTGGTTTGTTTTTTTTGTTTTTTGTTTTTTAAGATGTTTCATAGCATGAGAAATATGACTCCAGTAAAACTAATATGACCTAAACAAGTCTTGTACATGACAAGTCACACCCACTTTATGAAGGACACACCTACCCCTGTACATTATGGTGGTTAACATGTCCGCCTCACAGCAAGAAAGTCCTGGGTTCGATTCCTGGTCTTGGGGAATTTCTGTGTGGAGTTTGCATACTCTCCCTTTGCTTATGTGGGTTTTCTCTGCTCCAAATCACCCCCAGGTGTGAGTGGTTCTTTGTATGTGAGCCGTGTGATGGCCTCACAAGCTGTCCAAGATGTACCCTGCCCTCGCCAGAGTCGGCTACAATGCGTGCTAGCCCCAAGAGGAAAAATTTACAAATTAGATTGTTAGGCAACTTAATTTATGGATTTATTTATTTTCCAGTTAAGTTTTAGATTGTGTGTTTGTTCATGCTTATTTTGAATATTTGTCGTGTAGGGATGTTTTTGGGAAAGGCGCAGAGATGGTACAGAAACTATCCGAATGCTCAGAAGATGGCGCGATGCTGGCTGACATTCTGGCTCACCTGTTTTACTTTCCCATTCACCATCTCCACGAGTATAGCCACCTGCTGCTCAAATTAGCTTCATGCTACGATTCAGTATGTATAAGCTTCATATCCACCCTAAAACTACATATCAATCCTAAATAGTATCTGTAACTGTACTATGGATTATAACTCATGGTTTATGAACTACTCATACTTTGAGTTTATTGTAATGCATAGCCAAATATGTTGTACCTAAATGCCTTTCAGAGCAGTGTGAACTACCAGAAGCTGCACGAGGCCTGCTCGAGGTATGAGGCTGTGGCTGTTCATCTTAAGAGGAAGAGGAAGGAGGCGGAGTTCACGCTGCACTTCTGGAGGAGCTTTCCTGGAAAGATGACAGTGAGCGATCGCATCAAAATCGATTCAGTTCTTTTGGGAACTATTTTAAACACCAGATAAGATCAAACATTTCTGGATATTATTACATACTAGGGATTTTGAGAATTGCAGAGAGTAGAAGTGTAAGCCTGGTTATCTAATATAAACTAAGCTTTAGGGTTAATATAGTTCTTGGGGAAAAAACCCCAGCTAAAACAAGCAGTGAAAACTCAGTTAAAATACAAACAAAGGAATAAAATTTTTATAAAATGGAACAGAATTACAAGTAAAATAAACTTCATTTTTATTTCATATTCTCAATCAATTTGCATTGTGGCTGCTATAACACTTTGAAGGTGAAGTTGAGACAGTACCTAACTAGAGCCAGAAGGTGGCAGTAACTTGCTGTAAATTCATACATCGTACGTTAATTTAATGAGCCATTTAATTCTAATTAGGGAGGCTGGCATCCATCTCGGCTGACTTTAGGCAAGGGTGGTGTACACCCTGGACAGCTCACAGGCCATTGCAGGGTACTCAACCAATCACAGTCACACCTAGGGGCAGTTTAGAGCAGCCTACTGTGTATGTTTTTGGACTGGGAGGAAGCCTTGATCCTGGGAATAACAACTCAGGACCTTATTGCTGTGAGGCTGATGAGCAGACCATGTGCTGTAAAGTAAAAAGTAAAATGAACTCTAAACTCACTCATTGACTAAACTGCTAACTCCTATTGGGGTCTCAGGGAGGCTAAAGCCTCTCTCAGCCAACACTGGGCAAAGGCAGTGTACACCCTGAACAACTCTCCCAACCTTAGCAGGGGCCAACACTCACCCACAACCATTCACACACTCATCCACACCTAGGGGTGATTTGGAACAGCCAATTAGCCTAATGTGCCTATCTTTGGACTGTATGAGGAAGTATACACCCATGAAAACCATGCGAACACAACAAGAACATGCAAAGGCTACACAGAAGCGCCCGAGCATGGGACTCAAACCCAAGACCTTTTTGCTAACCATAAAGCCACTATGCCCCAAGTGATACACATAGATAAAAAAAATAATTATGAAATTGGTTATCTCAGGACTCTCTGCGTAAACCATCTCGTCGCTTGGTGTGCGAAAGCAGTAACAAAGCTCTGACACTGCAGAACGCCGGACGCTTCTCCGTCAACTGGTTCATCCTCTTCAACGACGCTCTGGTTCACGCTCAGGTACTTTGGTTCTTGTGTTTTCTTCCTCCCTTCCTCACCCATCACTGCTTTTTGCCATTACTTCCCCATATCTGATTATCTGTTTTGATGCTTCTAAAGGAGTTCTGAGTGTCTGATGTTTTATTTTTGTGCTGTCAGGGAATGTTTGTCTCTAAGGGGCTTGTAAGTATGAATAAGTCTAAGAAAAATAGAGAATTTTATTTTTCTTCAGCACAGATTCCCCGAGTTTTCAGGGCTGGGCTCAGCGCAGTAGTGCAGTTTGTTTTGCACTTTCTGGATGTGTTTTTGGATGAGTGTTGCTGTGAAGATGTAGCTCAAATAATGTAAGGGGCAAGCACCTCCTTTTTTTTTAATTAATTTATTTATTTATTTTATTTATTTTTTTTATTTCTTGTAAATTTGGGTTTAAATTATTCATATATACATGATCTGTCAGTAAGACATTCTTGATTTCGCTAATTCGTGTCTTATTCGCAGATCAATAAATCATTTGCCAAACTGCTTAATTGTTATGATTTTAGGGAGTCTGAGGCCTATCTCAGCCGACCGTGGGTGAAGGCAGGAAAACCCTGAACTGGTTGCCAGATCATTGCAGGGCCAACACATGAAAAACCGTTCACACTCACACTTAGAGGCCATTTGGACCAATTAACTTACTGTGCATGTCTTTGGACTGTGGGAGGAAACCGGAGTACCCAGAATGAACCCCATGCAAGCACTGGGAGAACATACAAACTCCAAATAGAAATGCTGGTATTCAAACACATGACATTTTTTGCTGTGAGGTGGATGTGCTAACCTCTAAGCCACCATGCTGTGTTTTTGAGTCATAGTAGATACTGAAAAAGTGAACTATGTTACATAGTAAGTGTTGCTGCTGTGTTGTCTCTTTTTGGAGCCACTGGCACATGAGTGTCTGATCCAAGCCCTTCCTGTCCCTGTAGTTGACAGTCTTCCCAGCCTGTCCCCCTTGAATGCTGCAGTACAATGTGTTTATCTGTCCTTTTGTTTTTGTCAGACACCATCCCCTATGGTAGTTCTACTCCCTGATTCTATTATTTCCTCTTTTTCTGGGTTTTATAGAGTTTGGGAAGTGGGGGACGATGGGGGCTGCATAATATATACAGTACAGATAATCATAAATATATATATATATATATGTGTGTGTGTGTATGTGTGTGTGTGTGTGTGTGTGTGTGTGTGTGTGTTTGTGTTTTTTTATATAATATACACACACACACACACACACACACACACACACACAGTCGGCCATCTTCTTACACAATTAATCCATTCGCGCGCCTTTTTCGGAATCTGGATTTTTTTTCTAAGTAGAGGCGCATTTTACATGTAAATGCGTGATTCATTCCAAGGCTCCCAATACTACCCCATAAACCCTTTAAAAATTATAAAAGTACACCAATTTTGTATGAAATATATGTTAAAAGTAAAAGAAAACTATTTATTAAACCATTTAAACATTTTATTAACATATTAAACCATTTTATTAACATATTTATTAATTAAACCATTATTAACCAATTTTTTAATTAACCAAACCAAACAATATTAAACATTATTTAACATTTGTGGTGTGCTCCGCCGAATGCGGGCTGCGTTGCAGCCAACGTGGGAGCTTTTGAGATGAGGCTCGGCTCATCTGGACCTCCGATCCCTCAAGCAAATAAGTGAATGTTGAGTCCGGACTTTCGATCTGTCAGGCAGGTAAGTGCGCTTTGAATACTTGTTTAGTACTCAATATTCACTTGTTTGCTTGAGGGCTCGGCGGTCCGGGTGAGCCATGTTTTGCCCACATTCGGCGGAGCGCGCCACATTTATTAAACATTTACTGAATTAAACAACTTAAAAAAACGAAAAATAAGCTGCAATGAGCACTCTCAAAAAAACTCACGAAACTCATGAACCAACAGTACAACTCTCCTTTACGTGTGTGACAAACAAGCATTATGGATACAGTACTATGGAGATTCAGCTCCCTCCTGGCCAATGGGTGGCCAGTGGAGCAGGATGTTGGGAGACAGCCAATGAGAGAGCAACTCGTGCATTGTTTGAGTGTTTGAATGGCGCGTTTTAATGTTTGAATGACGTGTTTGGCGCTTTTCGGAAAAAGAACTTATTTCGTATACAGAGGGAAAAAATTTAGGAAAATGTTTTTCGTATACTGGATTTTTCGTATTCAGGGGTTTTTGTAAGAAGGGGGGCCGTGTGTGTGTCTGTGTGTGTGTGTGTGTGTGTGCCAATTATGCAAAAAACCCCAAACAAACAAAAACAACTCAACCCCCCCCCCCCATCAAAACTACTCACATTTTTATGTGAGGTGCACGTCTAAGTGTGTGCACGTGCATCTGTGTGCACATGCGAGCGTCTGTATGTATGTGTATTTATATTTCATTTATATCTTATGCATTACAGACGCTCCCCGACTTACGTTCATCCATTTTACGTTTTTTTCAACTTTACGTTTTTTTTTTCCCTCAAAAAAGTCCAATTTTCAGTTTCGACGTACCTACGTAGTACACTGATGTAATGTTGCAATGACGTTGCGTCCATTGTTTACAAACGACAGACCTGCCTCTGTCATGGTCGAAATACGCAAAATTAACTATGAAAATCTTGATTTAAAAAAAACAACAACATTTTTTGCTATCTATGGTACGGTGTAGTATGTGGTGGCGCAGTGGTTAATGCGATTGGTTACTAACCTAAAGGTCAGCAGTTCAAACCCCAGTGTCACCACTGTTGGGCCCTTGAGCAAAGCTCTTATTCAGCGCGACTTAAAATTATCATTTTCTACAACTTGAGCAATTGAGGGTTAAGAGTGTATGCTAAATGCTCTAAATGTAAATTCCAAAACTATTATTCACCTCGGGTTTGGCTGATGTCCAGCAACATCCACCTCGCCTTTAGAGAATAAATATTACCCACTTTAAGTTAATTTTCCACTACACAAGTTCCTCTCAAATACTGTTCTTATACGTAGAGAATTGATAGGCACACTACCTCTGACCAATCAGAATCGTGAAATCATGTGCTGTGGTATGAAATTATGTATTATATCATATTGGAGATATCATTCTCAGCATATTGGTTTGTATGTGATGTACTGTGCAGCCCGTGTGTGTGTGTGTGTGTGTGTGTGTGTGTGTGTGTGTGTGTGTGTGTGTGTGTGTATATGTGTGTATGTGTTTGTGTTATTGAGTGATTATCTGGATCATTTTATGGTATGAAATGAGTGCTTGCATGCTGTTGATGAAAACAAAACCTCCTGGCATGTTCTGGATTTATTTGATTAAACATCTGATCATGTTATGAACCTGTGCTTGAATAACTCTGTCTTCTTGCATTCTTCTGTTAGTTCTCTACTCATCACGTCTTTCCGCTGCCCACGCTGTGGGTAGAGCCAATGACCGACCAGAATTCTGGCCTGTGAGTGAACCAGCCAAGTTGTACTCCTTAGGTAAGGAGTCTATGTTGTGATGAGTATAGTAAGAAAATGTGGTTTGTCGGGCAGGTACGGGTTGAAGTTGATGTCACCTGAGGAAACCTTCACGCTCCTGGCGTCCTCGCCATCTGAAAAGGTAACATCGTTCAAACCTGTTGGCTCAAAATAACCTGAGGTACATGAAGCAGCCCTGAATGCAAGAACATCATGGCATAGAATAGGTGACTCTTTATTCAACTTTCAGGCCAAATGGCTGCGTGCCATCAATCAGGCAGTGGAGCAGGCACTGAGTGGGGTGGGGTCACATATCGCCCCTCTTACTTCCGGAGCGAGATTGAGAGCTGACCCACCCATTTGCCGGACTGCCTCCTACACCTTCTATAAAGACAGCAGGTTAAAGGATGCAACATATGACGGACGCTGGGTGGCTAGCAAACCCCATGGGAGGTTCGTGACTAGGAAAAGGAGCGGGGCTAATGTGTACAACACAATAGCTGGTGAAGGAGCTGATTGGTTGCTTGTGTTTTATAGGGGTGTGTTAAAATGGCCGGATGGAAGGATGTACACTGGGATGTTTAAGAATGGATTTGAGGACGGGTGGGTATAATGTGTTTATGCATAAACAGCAGCACAAATGAAATGCAGCGGGTATCACTATGTGTTTATTTATTTGTTTGTTTATTTATTTTTCAGGTTTGGTGAGTATATTATTCCAAACAAGAACCTTACCAAGAGTGATCATTACCAGGGTTACTGGAAAGATGGCAAGATGCATGGATTTGGGACCTTCAGGTATGGGGCAATGGCGAGCAGGATGTAGAGTAAAATTCTTTGTGGTTATATCAATTGAAGTGCCATTTATTGACAGACAGGGAGGGTGGGAGGACGGGAGGACGGGCAGGCTCAGTGGTTAGCATGTTTATCTCACAGCAGGAAGGGCCTGGTTTCATGTTCCAAACTCGGTGAGGGCATTCCTATGTGGGGTTTGCATGCTTGCATGGATCTCTACTGGGTTCTCCAGTTTCCTCCCACAGCCTAATCACATGCAGAATCTGCTAATTGGCTGTTCTACATTGCCTGTGTGTGTAAGTGTTGCCCTACAATGGACTGGCGAGTGGTTCAAACACCTTTTCCCAGAGTCGGCTGAGATAGATGCCAGCCTCCCTAATGATGCTTAAAAGAATAAGTGCTTCAGCAAATAATTGATTGGTTGTTTGAACTACCAATTTTCTTTTACATATTCATAAATTATATTTTCTATTTGCATTTACATGTCATTCTATGGTGTGTGTGTGTGTGTGTGTGTGTGTGTGTGTGTGTGTGTGTGTGTGTGTGTGTGTGAGATTATAGGTACGCCACAGGAGAAGTGTACGAGGGCTCGTTTCAGGACAACATGCGTCATGGCCACGGCATGCTGCGGAGTGGAAAACTTAACTCCATCTCCCCCAGCGTCTTCATCGGCCACTGGCTGAACGACAGGAAAACTGGTTACGGCGTGTACGATGACATCACAATGTGAGAAGCAGTTGTGGCTACCATTTTAGCTCTTACGTAAAAATAATCATTTATGTGATATGATGTGTAGATGTTTTCAGTGTTAAAGCTGTGAGGAGTGTATAATGTGTGTTTTGTGGGTTTGATAACAGTGGAGAGAAGTACATGGGCATATGGCACGATGATCAGAAACAGGGGAATGGCGTGATCGTTACACAGTTTGGGCTGTACTACGAGGGTGCTTTCAGTAACAATAAAATGATGGTAAGAGCAAAAGATTTACTTCTTCTAAATGTTTTCTGTCATGCAGGATCATGTTTTCTGTTACTGGTTCTGTATTTTTCTTTCTCAAATACACAGGGAATCGGAGTTTTACTTTCAGAAGACGACACTATGTTTGAGGGGGAGTTCTCTGAAGACTGGACTCTTAATGGAAAGGTAATTCTGAAATCTCTCTTTTGTTCTGTCTGTTGACAGCTGAGTAGAAGTCCGTCCATCCGTACAACTTGTTACTACGATAACTTCGGAAGGAAAGCACATAGGGTCACCAAAATTGATGAATGGGTTTCCCTCACTGGCGAATAGTGTGGGATTGTACCGTTATATGGGTCACTTTGACTATTTTTAAAGTCCCATGGTTGCTTTATAAACATTGGACTTGTTACTATATGCTAATGCTGTCATGGCCACTTTGATGTCTATTCTCTCTCTCTCTCTCTTTCTGTCTTTTCTGATTAATTATGTGTTTTTAAGTGCAACTTAACCCCCCAGCTCTGAGCCTCACTGTATCCTACTGCACACTGTGTGTGTGGGTGGGGGGTTCAAATGTGGCCAAATTTAAAAGATGTGACTTTGAGTAAGAAACGTAAATGTATCCTCATTTGTAAAACATTCCTGACACCGTACTCTCTTCAGGGTACTCTGACAATGCCCAACGGCGACTACATCGAAGGCTCCATCAGCGGGGTGTGGGGAACCAGCCTGAAGGTTTCAGGGTCCTACTACAAACCTAACCTGTATGACTCGGACAAGGACAAGAGCCGTTTATCCTTAGGTGTGAGCGGTAAATTGGGTCGGTTCTCAGTACACCCTGAGGAGAAGTGGAAGGCAGTGTTTGCTGAGTGCTGGAGTCGGCTGGGATGCGATGGAGTGGGACAGGGAGACACCCGGAGGGCCTGGGACAACATCGCCATAGCACTGACCACTAACATGAGACAGCACAGGGACAGGTAGGGAATGTAAAGTATATCAAAACTGCCATCTTTAGAGGCAGGGAAGTAGCAATAGTTATGTAATGTTACAAAGTTGCTGTATATGGATAAATGTTCCTGACTTCTTATGTACATAATATGGATGTATATACCAAAACTGTGTGTGTTGGGTGTTCCATATTGTAGTCCTGAAGTTATGAGTCGTTCCCATAATAAAACTCTGGAGAGCCTGGAGTTCATCCCCCAGCACGATGGGCCTGTTACGCTGGAGAAATATGACATCATCCGCCACTACCTCATTAGGGTATACACACACACACACACACATATGTATGTATATATATATATATATATATATATATATATGTATGTATGTATATACTATATCCGACGTAATAAGCGCCCCGCTCCAATAATATTTTGCTGTGTTCTCTTGGTAAATATCCATTGGATGAACCATTAGAAACTACTACAGAAAAATTATGGGATGCTCTGAATGAATGGAGCGATAAGACAGCTATGGACCTACCAGAAAGTGACGAGTATTTTTCACCCAATTCTCCTACTCACTAACTTCATACATTTAAATATGTTTCTGGCCATGTGCTTTTGTTTATGTTCGTGTTGATTGGTTCAATGTGCCATGTGCTAAAGTTGACATTCGTGTTGATTAGCTCGATTTTACTTCCAGGAAAATGTTTAAAGGAACAGAACCGGGAGGGAAAAGTACGGGGTCTTTTATTTATTTATTTTTTTTAATTATGCTGTGTTCTGTTTATTTTCAGCTTTCATGTAAGTAATTTGGTTGATACCACAAAATGAATAATACAAATACCAGTAAAACTCTTTTATTGTTCTGTTATTATTCATGTTTTCCACCTCGATGGGAATAAGCACTTACCGTTCCACTCCGCAGGTTTCTTTCTTCCTTTTGCTTTTTCCCTTTCTTGGGAGTCACCACAGCAAATCATCTGATTCGCACATTTTGATTTGGCATAGGTTTTTATGTCGGATGGCCTTCCTGTCACAACTCTTTAGCAAGGGACAGAAACACGCTGACGGCTTTGCAGCTGCTCTTTACGAAAGTCAGCAATGGTTCTTTTACATGAATCTCACACCATAGACAGTGACAGACATGGCCCCGCTTTGATAACCCAGTTAAACATTTTAATAAGCGCCCACCCGCTCCAATTTTTTTTAGGCGCCCTGGGCGCTTATCATGTCTGATACGGTGTGTGTGTGTGTGTGTGTATGTATGCATGTATGTATATATCTTCTTCTTTGTATGTATGTATATATATATATATATATATATATATATATATATATATATATATGTATATATGTGTATATATGTATATATGTGTATATATGTATATATGTGTATATATGTATATATGTGTATATATGTATATATGTGTATATATGTATATATATATGTATATATGTATATATATATGTATATATATGTATATATGTATATGTGTATATATGTATATGTGTATATGTATATGTATATATGTATATGTATATATATATATATATATATATATATATGTGTGTGTGTATATGTATGTATATATGTATATATGTATATATATATATATATATATATATATATATATATATATATATATATATATATATATATATATATATATATACATACATATATATATATAATGTGTTTGTGTGTGTGTTTTGTACTGTATTGTTTTTCTCGATCTGACATTTACACCTTTTGGCCTCAGGCATGTGACACACCGCTACACCCACTGGGTCGGTTGGTGGAGACGTTGGTAGCTGTTTACCGGATGACATATGTGGGCGTCGGGGCAAATCGCAGGCTGCTGCAGCAAGCTGTCAGTGAGATCAAATCCTACCTCAACCGCATCTTTCAGATTGTCAGGTATTCCATGTCGTGGTCTTTCGTTCTTATTTACTTTAATGGCAAAATAATGACTATGCACTGATCAATGTGAGTGTGCAACGTTGGTCTGCCTCACAGCAAGAAGGTCCCGGGTTGGATTCCCGGGCACCGGCATTTTTGTGTGGAGGTTACATGTTTTCATGTTTGTGTGGGTTTTCCTCCAGGTACTGTAGTTTCCTCCCACAATCCAAAAAACATGCATGGTCCCTGGGAGTGTGTATGAGTTTTGGCCCTGGGATGGCCTGTTGAGCTGTCCAGGGTGTGGGCTCTCACCCGGGGTCAGCTAAGATGGGCACCAGCGTCCCTACGATCCTAATTAGGATTAAGCATATAAAAGTAATCTTGTTGATGAAGTTAGTCAGGTTGTTGTTGTGCGTCGTAGGTTTCTGTTTCCTGATCTTCCAGAGGAAGGTGGGCTGTTGGTTGAGTCTCCAAATGAAAAGAAGGAAGCAAAGTTGCAGAGTGGTGAATTGGAGTCTCCGAAACCAGGGTGAGATTCAGAATATCTATAAGTATTTCTGCTTCTTTCAAGTTGTTTTTAATGTTGTATATCTGGGGCACTCCAGTTTCCTCCCACAATTAAAAAACATGCACAGTAGGCTGACCGTTCCAAATCTCCCCCAGGTGTGAGTGTGAGTGTGAATGGTTGTGTGAGTGTTGGCCCTTTCATGGCCTGGCGAATTGTTCAGGGTGTACCCCATCCTTGCCCAAAGGGGACTGAGGCTGGTGCCTGCCAGCTTACCGTGACCTAATTAGGATTAAGCGGTTCAGAAAATGAATCACTGAATCCAGTGTTTGCAATATGACTTTCCCAAGAGTTTATAAAAATAAATTTAAATTCCTTAAAAATTAAAGCAAATAAACATTTACTGTATATATATTTATCAACTTCAATATTTGGTTTATTAATTTTTGTTAAAAAAGCCTTTTGTTTCTTTTTTTACAATCCAACAATTATTTTTGCCAAAGTTTGAGTACAAAATAATAGCCTTTTTCCCAACGTATTCCTTTTTATTAAGAATTAAATAATAATAATAATAATAATAATAATAATAATAACAACCACTTATGCGCGATGCCTGCAGTTTGGTCTAAAGATAAAACATATCCCTCCATTTATTTTTCTTTAGGCTTCAGCAGTCTGATGAAAATGATTGCTGTAATTTCTTGTTAAATCTGTTTGTACAATCACACAACACCTTACCTGTGTATGTATTTGTTCTTTCATTGCATTCAAAGTAAATGCTAATGCTGCCACTCAGTGTAGCCGGGGAAATAGGTGTGATTTTCACCTACAGTGATGTCAAGTACATATATTCTATTGCATGTTATTGCACCCATTGCTACAGGTATACTGGTATTTGTGTTATTCATTTTGTGGTATCAACCAAATTACTTACATGAAAGCTGAAAATAAACAGAAAACAGCATAATTAAAAAAAAAAGACCCTTTAATTGTCCCTCCCAGTGCTGTTCCTTAAAATATTTTCCCCTGATGTAAAATCAAGCCAATCAACACCTAGAAATTCTGTCCATAAAAATTATGAACAGAATCTGTGACAAAGGACAGTCTTGGCGGATTCCAACTCCCACCGGAAACGAATTCGACCTGCTGTTACCAATACGGACCAAACTCTGGCTCCGGTGATGCAGCGACCGAATGGCCCGTAGCAACGGGTCCGGAACACCGTACTCCCGGAGCACTCTTCACAAGATTGTTCGAGGGACACGGTCGAAAGCCTTCTCCAAATCCACAAAACACATGTGGACAGATTGGGCAAACTCCCATGCCCCTTCCAAAATCCTGTGGAGCGTATAGAGTTGGTCAAGAGTGCTATGGCCAGGACGAAAACCACCTTGTTCCTCCTGAATCCAAGGTTTGACTATCGGTCGGATCCTCCTCTCCAATACCCCTGCATAGACTTTCCCAGGTAAGCTGACAAACCCTCTGGTCCCCCTTCTTAAAAATCGGGACCACCACTCCGGTTTGCCAATCCAGAGGTACAGCCCCCGATGATCACACGATGTTGCAGAGACGTATCAACCAAGACGGTCCTACAGCATCCAGAGCCCTGAGATATTCTGGGCGGATCTCGTCCAACCGAGGAGCTTTTGGACAACCTTTGTAACCTCCATTCCAGTGATGGGCAGACCCCCACCCAAACCCCCAGGGTCTTCCTCCTCAACAGAGGGCGTGTTGGTGGGATTGAGGAGGTCCTCAAAGTATTCCTTCCACCTCTCGACGACATTCCCAGTCGAGGTAAGCAGCTCCCCATCTCCACTGTAAACAGTGACAAACCATGAATCATATTGGGAAATGATTCACAAATAATCCACCAATCAAACAGAATTATCTAGGAAGCATCACATCTCACACTTCGGGTAAATAAATAAATAAATCAGCTTATCTTCATGTCGAAGTTCGATTATAGTTCTCCAGTGCTCCTTCCAAGGGCAACCGGAAGCTGATCAGTTCAATTGTCCAGTTGTGTGTGTGTGTGTGTGTGTGTGTGTGTGTGTGTGTGTGTGTGTGTGAGAGAGAGCGAGAGAGAGAATAAGCTTTCAGTTAGACTGAGCTGAACAGCATCATTACACCGCGCGGTCAGTTATGTAATAACTCAGAGAGAGAGAGAGATTGTATACAGTACAAACTTGTATAGGTTACTTATACAAGGTTTAAACATACAGGGAATTTTTTAGAGGGGAACATAACAACGTATGAACATATTCATCTAACGAACGGCCATTTGGAACCTAACTCGTTCATAAGCTGGGGAGCGTCTGTGTGTGTGTGTGTGTGTGTGTGTGTGTGTGTGTGTGTGTATATATGTGTATATATGAGGCCGGTGGCGTAGTGGCTTGGGTGCTGCGCTCATGATCAGGAGGTTGAGAGCTCGAAGCCCACTGAGACCTTCACTGTGCTAAGACTCCTGGGCAAGGTCTCAACCACAAGTGTGCCTCTGCTCACTCAGTAGTATAAATGGGTACCAGTAAAAATATACTGGGAAGGTAACCTGCGATGGACTAGTGTCCCATCCAGGGGGAGTTGAACTCCTGGTCGCTTCACGCTATGGAAACCGGGGATAAGCACCGGCCTGATGAGCCACGAGGCTCGGGTGTAAAAACCCAACAGACTTTACCTTTTATATATATATATATATATATACAGTAAAACCTCCGCTGACGACGCTTAAGCTCACGAACTTTTTGCCTCAAGAACATTAAATTTGCGAGCATATAGTCTCTGCTGACGAACTAGTTTTCGGCGGACGAATCAAACCACGTGGTCGAACAGCGCCACGGTGGCGGCCACGAGAAGCTGACGCACGCTCATGGCGTCACAGTATTCTCATTTTAATGGTTTCTTATGGGAAATAAATGTTCGGAAGACGAACTTTTCGCCTTACACACACTTTCTGGGAACCAATTATGTTCGTGAGCTGAGGTATCACTGTATATATAATTTTCTTCATGGTCAGTTTTTTCTTCATGGTCAGTACAAGTGTAAAAAAACAAAGTGTCCCTCCCCAGACGAGTGGTCAGTAGCTCTGCCCTGCTTCTGCCAGTCTTGCTGCCGCGTCTTTACCCGCCTCTCTTCACGCTGTACGCTCTGGACAAGGAGAAAGAAGATGATGTTTACTGGGACTGTGTACTGCGTCTTAATAAGCAGCCTGACCTCGCTCTTCTTGCCTTTCTTGGAGTGCAACAGTGAGAAACACACACACACACAGACACAGGCACTAATGATGCTGTGTGTCCAATCATGTTCATCAGCATTTCTGCTCTTGTAGGAAATTCTGGCCTGCCAGTGTGACATCACACGGAGAAAAGCAACAGGTAGATATTTAATATACACACTAACTATACAACATTTTCTGTTTTCATGAATGTTTGGGGAACTTTAGTTACTTCAACCTGTGTGTGTGTGTGTGTGTGTGCGTGTGCGTGCAGGTCCTACCTAGCACTAAGGATGGCTGTTTTGCTTCGGCTGTTGAGACGCTACAGCAAATCAGGTTCGAGATCTTGTGTTTTTTGGTGAAGATGATTATAGAGCTTCTCTTTGAAAGATTCATTCTCGTTTCTTTCTTGTTGTTCAGCACAACATTCACTCCCTCGGACAAACTGCAGGTCATCCAGCTGACATTCGAGGAGATAACGCAGGAAGTGCTTACTTTACTCAAACAGGACTTCCTATGGTCTATGGATGATCTGTTTCCTGTTTTTCTCTATGTGGTCTTGCGTGCACGGTACAAAATACTCTGATTGTGTTCTCTTTGTTAATTTGTTTGTTTACTTGTGTGCGACGTAACTGAAAGTTGTGCACAAATTTTTATTTACTTAATTTTTTTTTACTAGAGTATGGTGTGTCCAAAGTCTCTATTCTTTAATGAGGGTGATGGTGTTCATCAAACGCCCACTCGGGGGAGACTTTTCATTATAATGATGCCAAGTTATAAGAATTGCAGAGGGTTACTCATAGAGTGCAAGGTGCCTCTGCTAGACTCAAATTGATTATTATAATTTTGCATTGGTATAATCAAATATCTTCCCTTGGTGGGCATCTGGTGAACATTTTGGTGCATATTACAATAAAATGTTCTTTTCTGATTTGTGTTTATTCTACCTGAATAAACATAATACTGTAGTATTGTTTGTTTTCTCTCTGTCTTTATCCA
Organism: Plotosus lineatus; assembly: GCA_024760905.1. NCBI lineage: Eukaryota > Metazoa > Chordata > Actinopteri > Siluriformes > Plotosidae > Plotosus > Plotosus lineatus. The sequence goes on along the minus strand of CM045730.1, from coordinate 3,023,089 downwards.
GAATAAGGAATTTGGGGTCAGAGGTCAGTCTGATCGAGGACCTAATGGACCCATGTGTGCAGCATGGAGAGCACGGCATCATGTTCACTACGTTAAAAGTACTGCTCTATAAAACACACAGGATTCAATCAAAATGTTTAAACTTGACGTCTGAGTTTGTTTCTTTTTCCTGTCAGGCGTGTTATTATCAGATCCAGCATGAGAAGATTACATAAAGGAGCACACCCATGAGCTGAATGACTGACAGAAACACCAACCAGCCACACTCTATCATGACCAACATGGGACAGGCTGATAACAGGCTGGATTCACTGATCACCACACAGGTCCGTCATCGCAGGGAAAATCTCTGTTCCTGATCATCTCTATGTCTCTTTATTACTTTTCCCCACCACGTGATATTAGACTTTCATGAGTCTCTTCATGTCTGTAAATTTCCTCTTTAAATCAGTGATCCTTCTGTTTTTTTTTTTTCTCTCGCTCTCTTCTAATATGTTCTGTTTTGTTTCCTGTGAATGTGAAAAAAAGACTGAAGTTGTTTCTGAGTTCTTATCATGGGATTTGGACAGGATGCCATTAAAATAATCATGATGATTTTTTTTTTCTCCTGAATGTGAAAACAAGAGATTAACACATCCTGTGTCTATGCTAGCGCTGATGCCTGCTGTGTTTATATTTACATATCTAAAGGAGTGATTGGATGATATTGGTGGCCACATGCTGCTCTAACAGTCAGATGCATGGAATTTTTGACCTGGAACAATGATGATGTTTTAATCATATGCACACTTTGTACAGTTTATCTTTTTTGAACACTATTTAACCTGATACAGTTGTAAAGACTTGAAGTGATTCCAGTTTGCGATCATTTTCTGGTTCTTGTGCCACAGGCATTTTAGATGTTTGTTTTTTAACACTATATACTATAAACATGTTGGTGAACGTTTGACACTCTCACAGAAGCACATTTCTATTTGTGTCTTTTGTCGTTGTTGGACAATCGTGTGTGTGTGTGTGTGTGTGTGTGTGTGTTGCATACAGCAATACCTTTTACAGTATTCTGAACATTATCATTTTTAATAGCCAAGGTTTTATTTATTTAAGATAACGATGTCCAGTTGCAAAGATAATCTGTAGAAATATCTGTGAAATGTTTAATATCTATTATTATTGGCACTTATCCAAGGTACTGAAATCATGAAATGACTGACAGTAAAGATGGTGCAGAAGTAAATCCTGTATAATTTTAAAACACTGATATTTCAGTCTGAACACCAAGAGACAGAATTTAATTTTTTTTTTTTTTTTTTCAGTTCTATGTTGTACTTCCAGGTCAATTTGATGTGCACAACTGTATAAAGTATAAGGCATTGTGATGGTTTGTCCTGTTGGTCCTTTCTGTCCAGAAACTATCTACAGAACAGAAGGGAATAAAGCGGTGATGGAACGGTTTTCATTCATTCATTTGTCGTTGATTTTTTTTTTTTTAATAATATCTTTATTATATATTAATATCTTTATTATATATTAAATTTTATATAATTTTGTTAAATAATAACAGTATATACTCTACAGGAGTGGTGGGCCGTGCATTCGGTACTTGTGCCTTCAGTGGAACTTAACAGATTGAATCCACTTCTGAATGCCACCACGATCACATTACAATCATACAGACCATCAATAATATACAATACGTACAATGTACCAAGGCGTGGCATTGCAGAGCGAGGCATTTCATGCATTTCTGCTTGGAAATCTGAGCATTGCATAACTTTCACTGGCATTTACCAGTAAAGGTTTTCAGTAAATTTACACTCAGCCAAATGTAAAAAAAGGGTAAACTTTACTTCCTCTACCTCTTTTTATGATCTATAGCTTTTCTGGAAAAGTCCACCTTGAAAAAGGATTTTTAAGAATGTCCAACACAATGTCAATGTCCCCTCCTGGTTTTGCTGTAACCAACCAAATGACAGAAAAATGTTTAGGTTTTGTGAGCCCACCAGCTGGCCATGTGAGGTGAATCTGAAATCCGATTGGTTAAAGCAGGGGTCCCCAAACGTTTTCCTGCGAGGGCCACATAACTTTTCCCTTCTCTGATGGGGGGGGCCGAGGTCAGTTTGTAACAGAAAAAGTGTGATGATCACAGGGCTGTCTAAACGTAAACATTTATTGTTTTCCATTAATCCACGAATAGCCAAATGCTGGTAACCCTTTCAGGGACCTTCACAGAAAAAAGTCAGGAAATAAATAATAAAAGAAACGCTGCTTGCAATCAGTTGAGCGACCCGAAAGCTGCCTGAACAGACATCTGGTTCAATTGAGCCTGGCGTATAAATGTATTCTCCTGAGCTAACCGTCCACTTTTTAGAGAAGACTTTGCTGGCCCTGGTGGCCCACCACTGCTCTACGGCAGCAGGGTGGCACGGTAATTAGCAAGTCTGCCTCACAACACAAAGGTCCTAGGTTTGACTCCCGGGTTTGGGACATTTCTGTGTTGAATTTGCATGTTCTTCCCTTGCTTACATGGGTTTCTCCAGCTATTCCGGTTTCCTCCTACAGTCCAGAAACATCAACAGTAGGCTAATTGGCTGTTAAAAATCGCCCCGAGGTGTGAGTGGGAATGGTTGTATTTGTGTTGGCCCTGTAATGGCCTGGTGAGCAGTTCAGGGTATACCCTGTGCTTGGCCAGTGTCTGCTGAGATGGGCGCCAGCCTCCTCATGACCCTAATTAGGAATAAGTGGTTTAGAAAATGAATGAATGAATATGTAATTCACGGCAATAACACAATGTGATTGGTTTGTTATTGAAGGATAATCATCATTATCCACCCAGGATCATGTTTGGTTCATACAAATCCACCAATCACGGTTCATCTCTGATTGAATAATAAAAAAAAAAAGCTATGTGATATGGCCTTCGTATTTCTAAAATTAACAAAAACTGTTGAATGCATTCCATAAGATGCCATTATAATATTATAAAATCCTACATTACAGACGCTGGCACCCATCTCAGCTGGGTGAGGGCAGGGTACACCCAGGACGGCTTGCCAAGCCATTGCAGGGCCAACACTCATACGTAAAGGCAATTTGTAACAGCCAGGTAGCTTGCTGTGCATGTCTCTGGACTGTGGGAGGAAATTGGAGTACCCAGACCAAACCCACACAAGCATGGGGAGAACATGCAAACTCCATACAGAAACACCCGAGCTGAGAATCAAACCCGGGATCTTCTGGCTGTGAGACGGATGTGCTAACCAATGTGCCACCGCCCAACACTATGCTGAAAATATGCATATATTATTAAAAAACAAACAAACAAACAGTAATACTTCTGATTTGCATCATAATAATGTTGAGGTTCTCTCTGGGAGTAACGAGGATGGATAGGATCAGAAATGAGTACATCAGAGGGACAGACCATGTAAGATGTTTTGGAGACAAAGTCAGAGAGGCTAGATTGAGATGGTTTGGACATGTGCAGAGGAGCGATAGTGAGTATATTGGCAGTAGGATGCTGAGGTTGGAACTACCAGGCAGAAGGACTCGAGGAAGACCAAAGAAGAGATTTATGGATGTGGTGAAGGAAGACATGAAGGTCGTTGGAGTCAGAAAAGAAGATGCAGAGGACAGGGTGAGATGGAGGCGGATGATTTGCTGTGGCGACCCCTGAAGGGAACAGCCGAAAGTAAAAGAAGAAGAAACAAACAGTATTTTAGTGTGTTCTTATGTCCCCATGTAGTTTATACTAATACCCTGAATTAGTTAAAAAAAGTTTCTGCAGAGTGTTGTTCACACTGATACCAGAATGCAAACAAATCATTAAATTAAATTATTATTTTCTTCGCTTTATTTCATGTGAATCACCATATTCATGTGAACATTGCACCCTGGGATGGATGGCATGTCCAGGCTGCTTGCCTAAAAGCCTAATTATTTCTAGATGTTTCAAGCAGTCAGGAATCAACAGGAAAGAGAACCTTGGCTGTGGATACATGCAACCATCCAGAAATTCTGATTGGTCAATACAGTTGGACTATAATGAAAATGTTTCTGATGTCCATAGAGCCTGGGACGGTCATTCTGCCATTTCCTTTTAAATAATTCTTAATATTAGCAATAGCGAGTGGGATATTGAGTTAGTTTAGAGTGGGTATTCTTTACAGAAATCACTTACAGCACCTGTAATCCTCTCCCGCCCACCCATTGCAATCCTTATTCTACTGGCGTAGGATTAGGGATAGAGAGGGATTACACACTGTCTTAACTCTCGGGTCACATTATGGTCTAAAGTTTGCTCCTGACTGGAGAAGGCGGACAGAAAGAAGACAACAAAGAGAGAAAAAGGTATGTGAATGATTTGTTGCTGAAGTAGCGTTCGATTTCAAAAAGGTGTGCATGGGCATTTATCGGATAATTATTAGGCCTAGCGCAGGGGTGGCCAACCAGTCAGAGACCACGAGACACATTTTTTAACTCTGTGACTGCACAGAGCCACATCATACACATGAACATCACTTTCTCTCTCTCTCTCTCTCTCTCTCTCTCTCTCTCTCTCTCTCTCTCACACACACACACACTTCTGCTCAGCCATATTTATTGTAAATTCACACACCAACATGATGAAATTCTCACACCTTTTGAGGTCAGACTGTGATTCAGTAGCTGTGTTAATGTCCACCATTCTATGTTCAACAGTGTGGTGGGACAGTTAGACATCCGATACTATGCGTTTTAGTTTGTTGTTTTCTATAGAAAAGATTTCAACATCACTGAGACATTTTTTAACAAACTCTCGCGCTAATGATGCCTGACATATACGGCGGAATGTCGAGCATTGTGTTCAACAACAACAACAACAAAAAAAACTCTCCCAGTCTGTTAAAAACCTCCTGACTTTTTCATATTTTTGTATTTTTCTGTACATTTTTTTCTGCCATTTTAAAAGTGAACTTGACACAAATTGTTGACTTAAATGATCTTGCCATACTGGGAAGCTTTGCGGTATTTTCATCTCATGCACATTCGCATTTGATGAAAATAATGCGTTGAACTGTGGCGAAGCGAACACGAACATTAAAAACACAACCAAAAACTTCAATATGAACATAAGCGTCGTATGATACCAGGCAAAGGACCGCATGTGGCTCGGGAGCCGTGGGTTGTTGACCACTTCTTCCCTTGAGGGTATAGTTGTGTGGATTGCACTTTGGGGACAAAAGAAAGGACTCCAACTACTCCTCCTGTTCCCATATTTCCGATAGTGCGGACTCCTAAATAATTTTAAATTGTTCAAATATTCATTGATGTTCAGCGTGCTAGTCGATGCTAATATAGTAACCATTCATGAGTCAGCATTAAAGTGAAGTTTTGTCCTGTGCTTCAAGCTAAAGAAGACTTGAATTATGAAGAGAGCAATTGAGAACAGAGCCAGAGTGGATCTGCACGACGTAAAAGAAGGGCGTGAGAGAAGAGAAGGTATTTTCTAAATGATTGTTAATCATGCTTATTTTATCATTATTATAATTATTATTTGAATTAACTCATAAAACAATTCGTAAATGTTGCACCCGAGCTACTAAACTAACATTGCTAATAGTTAATGTATGTCATCCAAAATCTTTGCTCTCGAACCCCATCCAGATCTTGTTCAGATCTTGGCCTACGTTGTCAAAGAAGTGAAAAACTCCTTTGGTACAAACATAAAGGGGATTGAATTGCTGCACCGTCTCCTGAACACTCCATGGCTACAGTCCTTATTGAAGGTCCGTTACGCAGAGAATAAAACACACTTGGAGTACTGTTATAAGACAACTACCTTTAAGCACCCTTACGTATGTTTTCTGCCCCTGGAGAGTCCCACCAAAACGCTAAATAAGGGTCCACCATACAAAGTAGTGCATTATTAAAAACCTGTAACTTGCTTTGTAGCTGGAACTACTGATCGAGCACCATCTGACCAGTCATAATCAAGAATTTCATTCTCTCTCTCGCTCTCTCTCTTTCTGCAGGTTTATGAGTGTCTGCAGCAGTATCTGAGGAGCTCAGCTACTCCGTATCTCTGCTATGCCTCTGGGATGTCACTTGAGGTTGAGAATCTCTCTTTTTAATAATTAACTCGATTGACTAAATTTCTGAAAAGAAGTTGATGATATGAATCAATAACTTCTTCGTCTTCTTCTGACTCTACCTTTGGCATGTTTCAGATTCTGACAGATTTGAAGGCTCTACCTTACCCATCCTATGAAGCCAGAGAACTTTACCATCTTCTCATGCAGCCCCACATGCAGGTAAATAGTGCTAATGCTAAGTGAATTTAATTCATCGACCTACTCCATTAGATGGTTTGGTAGAGCTAGACATTTCCATATATAATACAAACTTGTAGCTTGCTGTCTTGCCAAGAAACTGCAAAACACAGTAAACTTGGATTGGCTCCGTCTTTGGCTTCAGCATACACCCACAATGGAAAAGCAGTGTAGATAATTGATGAATGAATAAATGAATGTTTTCAGGCTCTGCTCTCAGTTCATGATGTTGTGGGACTGAAGGACTATGAGCCTGTATTGCCTCCACTGCCTGAAGACATTGCCAACAATGAGGAGGCCATGAGGATCGTCTGCATGGTCAAGAACAACCAACCTCTGGTGAGCATCATCTGAGAAAGCTTACTTTTAACTTATTTCAACATTAAAATGTACTGGTGTTGGTCATCCATAAACCATAATTTGTGCGCATGAAATATGTTTAAGCTAAATAAACACTTATTTTAATATAAATAACCTTAAAAGCACAAAAAATTGGTGATTCTATCCCGTGAATTGACAGCAAGGTGCTCAACTACGGGTGTGAGCAGCTTAGCAGTAGTTTTCCCCCCAAAAGTGACATCAACAGGCAGGGTTGAGGTCTCTTGTGGAGTCAGTGAGACATCACATTCTAGTGACTCTGAGGATGAGAATGCTACCAGAGATAAGCATGATGGTAAATTCAACATTGTTTATACTGTTAATGTTCTGCTAATTCAGCTAAATGTTCTGCTAACTCAGTACATCAGAGGGACAGCCCAATAAAAGAGGTTTTGGAGACAAAGTCAGAGAGGCTCGATAGAGATGGTTTGGACATGTACAGAGTAGGGATATTGGTAGTAGGATGCTGAGGTTGGAACTACCGTGCAGATAGCCTAGAGAAAGACCAAAGAAGAGATTTATGGATGTGGTGAAGGAAGACATGGAGTTGGTGGAAGTGAAGAAGATGCAGTGAATAGGGTGAAATGGAGACAGATGATTTGCTGTGGTGACCCCTGAAGGGAACAGCCGAAAGTAAAAGAGAAAGAAGAAGAATTTGTGTTGCTAAGCCGATTTGCTACACAAGTTAGTGATGTAGCCCAGTCAATCCAACATTTCAACATCATTACCAGAATGAAACAGCCAATCAGAAAGGCGGCATGTCTCTGAGCATGCCTAGAGTTGTAATATTTGCACGCTCTTTGAAAACGGGCATGGACTGAGGTTGCCAGAAAGAACCGCTGATGCTTGATGATTTTAAAGAGCGAGTGACACTAATTCACTAGCAGCACCTTTCAAGGGTGTTTTCCAGTCATGCAGACAATGTCCCAGTTATACACAATATGAAGTAGACCTATGAAGGACGACCTTAAAGAAATTTAATAGGAAGATATATCTGCTTTTCAGAAGAGCAGAGCATGCTGGAAAAGTACTCTTAGTTATTTAGTAGATCTTTCTAGGGGTTATAGATCTGGGTTTCCAGATTTTTATTTAAGACATAGATGCTGGAGATAAAAAAATGTTACACTTCCTGCTCTCCAAAATGATGCCGCTCTTTCTCAATGGACTCATATCTCACAGTCTCCACCTGTTCCCCATCAAAGTTCTCTAATACATACAAACTTTTCCGTCCAGTCCCATTCTCCACTATTGAGAAATGCAGGCACCTACCAATTCTCAGGTGGACCTTGCCAAGCTGGTGAGTCTGGACATACAGTTATGTAATCAGAAGACAGCTGCGACCATTAAGTGCTTGTCCAAGAGCATACAAGAAGATGCAAAGATGCTTCTCTTACTGAAGTAGACAATGGAAATGCCTATCAATGCAGGATCAGGATTAAAAGAAGTTTCTGGGGAATCAGAAGATGGAAAGAAGCATAGCTACAAAGAATCTCCTTGGCATGCAAATGCAGACCTATGGTCAAAAGACATGCTTAATCCCCCAAGTAGCCTGGTAGGGAATTTTCTTTGCCCTTCCTATTTTTCTTCACTATCTGTCCATTCTTCTTCCTCCAGTATTTTTCCAGCTCAGCTTTCTGGCAGCACTACCTCACCAAAAGCTAAAGAGAAACCCAAATCTCTGCCCACATTTCCAATGCATCAGACTGACAAAGGTTTTAATGTGTCTTATGGCCAGAAGTTGTCCAGTTCTTCCCAAGACCATAGGGACAGGAGTGATGGAATATTGTGTTTCCATAATTGAGGGAGAATAATGAAAACAAATTAGGTGGCTTTCTCTTTTCTTATCACCTTTTCCAGTCTTCTTTTTTCATTCCTTACATCCCATGGACCACCATTTCATTCTCTTGTCTCCTACATTAACCATTCCACCTACACAAATTCGGATGCCACTCTCCTTTTTTGTTATCTTCTTTGATCTGACCCTCATTCATCTTTTTCTTAATTGACCTTTTGACCAGCTTTCAGTGTAGACCTTATGAGCATTTATTTGTTTCAGGGAGCAACTATACGGAGAGATGAAAGGACAGGAGAAATATATGTGGCTCGAATTATTCATGGAGGACTTGCTGATCGCAGTGGTGAGATTACTTCCATGTCTAATTAATTGTATTCATGTTATATTCAGGTTCCCAACACTGGTTCTGGAGAACCGTTGCTCTGGAGAACCGTTGCTCTGCATAGGTCGAGCAGAGAATAGAGTCAAATTGGCTAGATCAGGGCTCACCAACCTTTTTGAAACTGAAAGCTACTTCTTGGGTACCAATTAATGCAAAGGGCTACCAGGTCGATAGACACTTCTAAAATAACAAATTTTCTCAGTTTACCTTTAAGTTTATGTTATTATTAATGATTAATTATATTCGTCTATGTGAAGATATTGATTTGATTAAAAAAAGTAGCAAAAAAATTAGATGCAGCTCAATGGACAGTGGCACTATGGAGCCACAGGCCTGTTCTAAAAATATCAGTGAACAGGTCCGCGGGCACCTCATGTTGACCTTGTGGGTGACCTGGTGCCCATGGGCACCATGTTGATGACCCCTGGGCTAGAGGCTCGTGTTCTCCTGAACTTGGTAATTGCTACCAATTTTAATTAATGGTAATTTACAATCATCATCATCTTCTGCTTAATCTGGACACAGCATGGGGGCAACAGCCTAAGCAGTCCCTTCAAATGTTCCTCACCCCAGCCGCTTTCTCCAACTCTTCTGGGGGGAGGGACACCGAGGCGTTCCCAGACCAGCCAGGAGACATAGTCTCTCCAGCATCTGGGTCGATTCCAGGGTCTCTTAGTGGTTGGGCATGCATGCCTGAAATACCACAACAGGGAGGCATTTGTCAGCATTCTAAACAGATGCCTGAGCCACCTTAACTGGCTCCTCTCAACGCAGAGGAACAGTGGTTCTACCCCAAGTTCCTCCTGGATTGCTGAGCTTCTCACCCTATATTTAAGGGAGAGTGCTGCCACCCTGCAAAGGAAGCTTATTTTAGCTGTTTATATCCCTGATCATGTTCAGTCACTACCCTATGCTTGTGACCAGAGGTGAGGGTTGGAACATAGATCGACTGGTAAATTGCGAGCCTTGCTTTGTGACCTCTTCACCATGACAAACTGATACGGGCTCTGCTTTTCAGCAGTGGCTGCACTGATCTGCCTGTTGATCTCTCATTACATCCTTCCCTCACTTGCCAACAAGACCCTGAGAGACTTAAATTCCTCCACTTTGGGAAGGACCTCATTCCAGACCTGGAGAGTCCATGGCCTCAGACTTAGCAATGATGATTCTCACCTCAGCCACTTTGCACTGAGCTGTGAATTGCTCCAATTAGAACTGGAGATCCCGGATTGAGGAAGCCAAAAGGACATCATCTGCAAAAAGCAGAGATGAGACCAAGCTTTGGCTGCAGTGAAACAGATACCCAGTGACCAAACCCCCAGGGTCTTCCTCCTCCACAGAGATGTTTTTGGGATTGAGGAGGTCCTCGAAGTATTGCCTCCACCTCCCGACAACATCCCTAGTCGAGCTGAGCAGCTTCCCACTTCCACTGTAAACAGTATTTGTGGAGAACTGCTTCCCCTTCCTGAGGCATTGGATGATGGTCCACAAACTTTTCGAGGCCAACCAATAGTTGCATTCCAAGCCCTCACCAAACTCCTCCCACACCCGAGATTTTGCATTGACGACAGCCCTGGTTGCAGGCCTATCTGTACCTGTATGCTGCCTTTGGGGTCCCACAGCCAATAAGACCAAATAGACCTCCTTTTTCAGCTAGTGAACCTTCCTCACCACAGATCTCCACTACTGGGTTTAGGGGTTACTACCACGACAAGCACCGATAACTTTCTGGCCACAGCTATGGGCTGCCACCTCAATAATGGAGGCATGAAACATGGCCCATTTGGATTACATGTCCCCTCCCTCCTTTGGAATGTGGTTGTTGCTCTGCCGGATGTGGGAGTTAAAGACCCCTCTGACCTGAGTGTCCAGAACATGCAGCTTACAAGGCCAGTGAAACGACTACAAAGTTGATCATCAAACTGTAGCCAAGGTTGTTTTGGTGCAAAGTGCACTTATGGACACCCTTATGTTTGAACATGGGGTTTATGTTGGGCAAACCGTGATGAGCACAGGAGTCAAACAATGAAACACCATTCGGCTAAAGATTAGAGAGGCTGTACTTACAAATCACACCCTTCCAGGTCACACTGTCATTGCCCACATGGAAGTTGAAGTTACCCTGAACACCGAGGAAATCGCCAGCGGGACATTCTCCAATTCACCCTTGAAGACTCTAAAAAGAGTAGCTACTCTGAACTGTCATTAGGTACACGAGCACAAACAACATTCAGGACCTGTCCCACCACCTGAAGGCACAAGGAAGCTACCATTTCGTTAATCAGGGAGAACCCCAACATGTGGGCATCAAGACAGGGGGAAACAATAATGCTCACATTGGCTCACCACCTCTCCCTGTGAACAACTCCACAATGGAATAAGGTTATCCTTTCTTGGGATGGGTGGTTCCAGGGCCCAGACTCTGGATCAAGGTGAGCCTGATTGTATCTAGTTGGTATCTCTCAACCTCACACACCAACTCAGGCTCCTTCCGCACTGGACAGGTGACATTCCATGTCCCAAGAGTCAGAGTCAGTAGCTGAGTATCAGTCTGTCAGAGCCCATGCCTTGGCTGCCTCCCAATTCACAGTGCACCGAACCACTATAGCCCCTCCTACAGGTGATCGATCCATGGGAGGACGGACCTATGTCTTCTAGTTTTTTTGAGCAGGGCCTGGTCGGGCTCCATGGGCAGAGGCCCAACCACCAGGCACTCGCCTTTGAACCCTTCCCCCAGGCCTGGCTCCAGAGGGGACCCCGGTGGCCCATATCTGGGCAAGGGAAATATGTCCTTTCATATTTTTTTATCCATAGGGGTCTTCTGAACTGTGCTTAGTCTGAACTTTTACATAGGACCTGTTTGCCTTGGATGACACAAGCATAATGTCCCTGACATCAAAGCGCCTAGGATCACTAGAACATGCAAACTCCTCCACCATGGTAATAATAATAATTAAATATGTTTAAAAATATTGTTATGTATATGGTTTTTTTTTTTTTTTTTGGGGGGGGGGGTCCCCACCGAATGTAAATATTTCATGGTGCCATTTTCATGGAAATGGACAACGCCAGTGTTGTGAGAATTTCTTGTAATTTCATTCCCACTTTCAGGTCTCTTGCAGGCCAGAGACAGACTCGTGGAGGTGAACGGACATCCTGTGTTTGGACTGGAACCAGAACAGATAATAAAAATACTGGTCAGGGTTTTCATTTCTATTTCTAGTTTTTTTTCTTTCTGTCTTATGCGAAACGGTCTGGATGTAACCTGATGAGTCATGTCTTCTCCCATCAGGCTCACTCACATGGAACCGTTATGTTTAAATTAGTCCCGAGGACTGACAGACCCATCCACAACAAGACCATGGTCGGCATCTTGACTCTTAGATCTCAAGATTCTTTTAACATCATATCACTGATGGTTATAGGTTTGACTCTTCTCAATAACTCCTAATTTTACTTCTCAACTGTAGCTGTTTGTACGAGCCATGGTGGATTACAACCCACACCAGGATCCTGGTATCCCCTGTGTTGATGCTGGAATGGCCTTCAAGAAGGGGAATCTACTGGAGATAGTAGACCAGACAGACGCCCTCTGGTGGCAGGCCAAGAAACTGCCATGCAGCTCAACATGTGCTGGCCTCATTCCCTCCACTAATATGCTCAAGAGGTCAGAGCTTAAAGATGTTTATACTGTATATATATTTTATATATTTTTTAAAAGACTATATTTAATATCATGGTGCATTAAAGCATTTCCCATTCCACATGTTGCTATGTTCTTGGTTTCAAGGAAGCAGAAAGAATTCTGGTGGTCGCAGCCTCACATCTGCAAAAATATGTGTGAGTATAAAAATAATGGTTAGAACTTTTTGTAAGGATGTTCTAGGCTGTCCCAGATGCCACATTACTATTACCTCACATAGCTGAAATTCTCAAAATCATGCTGAATTTGTGTAACATGATCCTGGTGTGACAGGGGTTTGGTATTTTTAATAACATTTCATTTAAACACAGGAGAAAAGAATTTTAAAATATTAACAAAAAATAAAAATAAGTATTTATTATAAATATGACTGTCACAGTGGCTTGCACATACACTTCACAGCAACAAAGTCCTGGGTGGCTTGATGACGGCATTTCTGTGTCGACTGATGCTGGCTCCCATCTCACCTGACTTGAAGGCGGAGTACACCCTGAATAGCTCACCAGAATAACCTAGGGCTGACACACACGATTCACACCCACACTCACACCTAAGGGTGATTTGGAACAGACAATTAGCCTGCTGTATATGTTTTTGAACCGATGTTTTGGATAAACACACAATCTAAAACTTGTCTGACAAATAAATCTATAAATTAAGTTGCCAAATAATCTAATTTGTAAATTTTTCCTCATGGGGATATTGCTTATCACAGCCAACTCTGGTCATCAGGTCATCACAGGGCTAACATACGAACAACCACACACACACACACACACACACACACACACACACACACACACACATGAGGGCGATTTGGAGCAGTCTGCCTACTATGTATGTTTTTGTACTGTGAGAGGAAACCGGGGTACGGGGTACAGAAACGACCCAAGGCCGGGAATCAAACCCAGGACCTTCTTGCTGTGAAGCAGACATGTTGTCCAGTGTGCCACCATGTTGCCCGTCATAATTTCTTATTGAAGAATAATATATTTTTCCTTTTTTGTGTTCATCTAAAGTGAGCACCGTGGATGAGGGTGAGAAACCTTTAGTCAATGTTATTTTTCCCAAAAGTGATTTTTATATAAATATATAACTATTGCTCATTGGTGCATCTCTCCCGTAATCAGAGGACGACATGATGACTATAGACATGAACATCGTAGAAACAGGTATGTTTACCTCCATTTAACAATATTTGATTATTGAATTCCTCCTAAAATGAAGCTGATGGGATTTGTATTTTTCCCAGATGAGGAAGCTTTTGAATCGGGTAGGTCAGGCAAGTAATTTATTTTCAGAATAGTTTTTATGGAGGAAATATGAATAAATTCTAAGGTTTAACAGTAACGTTCTTTCCCCCCCCCCCCCATCTATTGGTGACGGTGAAGAGGAACTAAAGGAGGGTACATTATGCACTTAAATGTAATTTAAATGAATGGATTTTATTTGTATTGTGTTCATAACACACAGAATCTGCTTCGTGGTTTTGTCTCTGATTTCAGACGAGAGCGAGTTTTGCACTAGCGTTGATGGCATCTATCTCGGTAAGCCTCGCGCACGATCCCTTCACTGAAGATCAAATTAAAGGAACGGTAACCTTGTGCCTGCATAGGTTTCCTTTGGGTACTCCGGTTTCCTCCAACAATCCAGAAACATGCACATTCGGCGAACTGACTGTTCCAAATTGCCCCTAGGTGTGAGTTTGGGTGTGAATAGCTGTGTTGGCCCTGTGATGCCAGAGTGAGCTGTTCAAGGTGTACTCCGCCTTCACCCAGAGTTCCTCCGGAGAAAGGCTCCAGCCTCCTTGTGACTCTAGTAGGATTGAGCAGTTCCTCAAATGAGTATTAAAATGAGACTTACGAGAAATGAAATATTTCAATAATAAACAACTACTCATTCATCTATAATCTTAAAGTTGATGAGGTTTCAGAACGTTGGGATAAGTTGTTTATATCTACATGGGGAGAAGGATCCCTCTCGCGGAAGCCGCCACCTTGTACCGCCATCTTTCTACAGTAGCACAGAAGAATCCTGGCTTTCAAGGGGAGAAAATTTCAGTTTGTTGCTATGCCGTTAGAGACAAATAAATCTTACACACTGTACCTTTAAGTTGATATTTCATTAGTTATACGTTAGGGAACATTGTCAATGTGACAATATGGAGAACAATAACTTTTTACTCAAGTAATATGTACAGAATTAATCTGAATGCCAGTAACTAATGAAGTGTGTGTGTGTGTGTGTGTGTGTGTGTGTGTGTGTGTGTGTGTGTGTGTGTGTGTGTGTGTGTGTGTCTTACAGCTGGGTTCCGGCGGAGTCTGCGTGTGTGTCGTCGAAGTAGGGTTCAGGGTGGCCTGATCCGTACTCTATGCTGCTCCAGCACCCTTGCCAGCCCATATGAGGAAGTCGTGAAGTACCAGCTCCAGCCCGGGGACACACACCGACTTATCGCCCTGCTGGGTGAGTCTGAGAGTGTGCATGAGGGTGTGTGTGTGTGTGTGTGTGTGTGTGTGTGTGTGTGTGTGTGTGTGTGTGTGTGGGATCAGATGAATCTTATAATGTGCCCACTTTCTACATACCAATTTATTCTGAAAGAGGATCGGGACAGGATGCATTTATACTGTATTCTTTTATTTTAAATTTAAGGTCAGTTTGTTTTTCACGTTCACAAGTGAACGAGGTTCCATGTTCTCCTCTTGCTAGACTGGGTTTCCTCTTGGTTTTCCATTTTCCTCCCACAGTCCAAAGACGTGCACGTTAGGCTAATTTGTCTGTTCCGAATTGCCCCTAAGCGTAAGCCTAAATTGTTCTGTGCGTACGTTGGCCCTGTGATTATCTGGCAAGCTGTTTAGGGTGTGCCACGCCCGAGCTCGGAGTCAGCTGTCCCCTTGACCCGAATAAGACTAAGCGGTCCAGTAAATGAGTGAGAGTAATTATCATGTAATAAATTGTGTTGATCTCAGGTCCGTCTGGAGTTGGTGTCAACGAGTTACGCAGGAAATTAATTGAGATCAACCCGAGGACCTTCCAGGGACCCACACCACGTCAGTACGCACACGCTCTCATGCCTCTAATCCATAAATAAGATCTCTATCTTTGAGTTTGACACCACGTGTGCTTTGTTTCTGTTTCCAGACTCGACGAGGCCTCGGAAGATATACGAGGAACCTGGGCGGGAGTATCACTTCATCAGCAGGGAGCAGTTTGAGAACATGGTGTACAATAACAGGTGATTTCATGCACTTTTTGCGGAGTGCTGAGTACAAAAGAACTGCTTAATCCTACTCGGGCTGCAAGGAGGCTGGAGCCCATCTCAGCCAACACGGGGCAAGGCCGGGGTACACCCTGAACCGGACCTTCATAAAGACAACACAGACACACAACCATTCACTCACACTCACACCTTGGGCAATTTGGAGTAGTCAATTGGCCTAATGTGCACGTCTCTGGACCGTGGGAGGACAACCGGAGTACCTAGAAGAAGCTCACACATGCACGGGGGCAACATCCAATCTTCACACAAATATACCATCACTGAGCCCAGGACTTGAACTTATGACCTTCTTGCTGTGAGGTGGAGAGTTGCATTCTGTTTTCTTACTAATACTGTTAAGAATAAATATGATGTCACCGTGATGTGTTAATTTCTACAGGTTTGTGGAGTATGGAGAGTTCAGAGGTCACTTCTACGGCACCAGTGTGGACGCAGTGAAGGACGTTCTGGCTGCTGGAAAGATCTGCATCATTGATATTGATCCATGTGTGAGCATCAATCTTACTTTCTATTGTAGCATCTTAGTGTTTGCTTCCTCCTAGCAACAATGTTAGCAGCTCCAAACCTTTGTTATGGGCTCTTTTGCAAAACTAAGGCCACAGAGAGGCTGGAGCCTAACTCAACTGAGTCTGGGTGAAGGTGGGAAACACCCAGAATAGCTCACAAATCCATCACAGGACCAACACAAGACACAACCATTCACTCACACCTAGGGAAATTGGGAACAGTTAATTTAATGTGCCCTGCGATGGCCTGGTGAGCTGTCCAGGGTGTACTCCGCCCTTGCCAAGACTCAGCTGAGATGGGTGTCAGCCTTCCCGCGACCCTAATTAGCATTAAGCGGTCCATAAAATGAATGAATGAATGAGTCAGCTTAATATGCATGTCTTTGGGCTGTGGGAAGAAACTGGAGTACCCAGAGGAAACCCACGCAAGCACTGGAGAACATACAAACTCCACACAGAAACACCCTTGTCGAGCCTGGGACATGTGATAACCACTCTGGACTGAGAAAAACTCATTTTCATGAATTATACGAAACAAATAAACAAACCACAAATAAAACATAATACAGTGGCGGATGTAATTACCGGCTTGTACCAAGGAAATTGAAGTTGATCTCATTTTGCAGAAGAAACCTCTCACATGAACCTCGAGGAAACAAGATGTGGTCTAAAAATTCAGTTACTGAGATCAAAGGACATTTGCATATGTAATTTAGGGTGGATCTGGTAAGCAGGTACAGTACTGGGTTTGAACATGCCGCTCGACTGCATCCTTCCTGTGTGGAGTTCTTATATTCTTCTCAACTTGTGAGGTTTTCATCTGAGTGCTCTGGTTTCCTCCCAGAGTTCAAAGACATGCACATTCAATCAGCTGGCTGCTGTAAATCACCTACAGGTATGAGTGTGACGGTGAATGCCTCTTGCAGGGAATTAGCTGGGATTGGCTCCACCTCCGCTGCAACCCACATATACAAGTGATGAAAAAAAAAACAAAAAAAAAAAAACACAAAATGCATGAATGATGAATGTAAATAAACTAAAGACATTTCTCTGCTCGCTGTTGACTTCACAGGCCATTGCATTAGTACGGACCCCTGAACTGAAAGCGTACATCATCTATATAAAGCCTCCCTCTTTCATGCAAATGAAACGAACACGCATCAACGCCGAGGTGACGAATTACTGCACCAGTCGACCGTTCAAGGTGGGTTTGACTTGAGGTGAAAAACGGTTCCGGTAAAATGAACAGAAGGCCTTGTTGTCATTTGTGTCATATAACGTTTGAATTTCTCTCTCGCAGGATGAGGACTTTCATGAGATCGAGGACGCAGGACACAGGATGGTGCAGCATTATGGACAGTTTTTTGATCACGTGATTGTCAACGATGGCCTACAGGCATCCTGCGTGCACCTGATGACGGCAGTGAGGAGAGCACAGGAAGAGCCACAGTGGGTTCCTGCTTCATGGATCAGACCAGCTGAGGAAACCTGAACGAGTAAATGATGTTTCAGGCTGAGTCAGAGAATTTTTTTAATTGTTTTTCTGAAATCTAAATGATTCCTATGCTACTGTAATGGCTTAGCTGTTCCATAATAACGTACAGCAACACTGTGAACTTAAATGTACTGTATATCAGAATAAATCCATTTTACATCATTGTGTTTTGTTACGTATGGAATTTAGAAGATGAAAATTGCCCCGTGAAACCAGCAAAGCATGACAAACCACGACATAAACTATATACAATTTAATAATACGAACAACGTAAGGCAAAATAATACTTACAGCTTAAAGCTCAACAAAATACAAATTAAACAAGGGTCCCAAGACAAAGATAGTCACCGAGCACCTGCAGCATGGCAAATTTAGAGACAGCGCACGCACTGGCGGAGAAAGGGCTTGGAATCCCGCGTATCGAAAGAAACAAATGATGAAAATCCTCGTGTTGGCTGTGGTTGAGCGCGGAGGATGGACTTCTATCCCTGTATTTTACACTCTACTTATTTTGTGTGCCACGCTGTCCTTTTCCTGATTATTTCTGTTTAATCCTACTATGGTCACGGACAGGCTGGAGCCTATCCTGTCCAACACTGGGTACAGGCGCAGGAAAGTCCATCGCAGGGCCAACACATAACCACTCACACGCATACGTGGGTCAATTTTGAATAACCAGTTAGCTTACTGTTCATGTATGTCTATGTACTGTTGAAGAAAGTCAGAGAATACCCCGGCAAAACCCACACAAACACAGGCAGAACAAGCAAATGCCCTCATCCCGGGACTCGAACCGAATCGCTTCGAGGCGGACGCGCTATCCACGACAACACTACAGTGCGCCTTCATGGAAGACACGTGACACGGAAGTGATTGCATTGTATCCTATGGCAACAAATAACACAATGGCTTCATCCCAAACGACTCTGTACAGGATGAGAAGTGCACAATGTGTGTGTGTGGGGGGGGGGGGGGTGAAATCATCACCTACCCCTACGTCCGATATAGTGAACTAGATCTACTATGTGCATGTATTTGAGATTTAACCTCATATCATAACAACTGTAATCTGAGAGAAATTTGTGTGTGTTTATTTGTTATTTTTGGGTTTTTACTTTTGTTAACATTCAGGATGGACTAAAAACTGAGGTTTATGAGTCTGCAGGTTTATTTTGTTGCTTATTTATAAATTACAATGGACACCGAGGATGAAATGGTGAGAGATGGTGAGACAGGGATGCTGTTAGCATAGATAGCATGTTGTTTTCATAACTTGTTGGTTAGCATGATGTAATTAAGCACAAGCTCATCGTACAATAAAATTTATTTAAAAATGTTAATAGATTTATTGCAACGCAGGTTTACAACACAAGAAGAAGAGACCTTCCTGCAATACCATCCGTACAGAAGGTAAGTTCTGTCAGCATGCTAAAGGCTACCTCAGTGAGCGACATGAATCTGGAAAGCGGTTGCCAGATTGAGCGATGTCACGATAATAGTTTTAGTCACTTACATCGGCTGTTTAATTAAACCGTTTTTTAAACCTAGTAGTAATAAATTTACACCAAAACAACAGACTTTTTTCGGTTTAGAAATCGTTTTAGGAATCAAACCATTAGTCGTCTCAGTCACGAGTCCGTGCCGAATATTAATTTCGATTGTTTTTAACTAGTCAGAGCAGAATGACTCACTCGGCTTATCTTTCAGTGACAAAACATTAATTAATTCATGTCCTGAACCGCTTGGTCCTAATTAGGGTCGCGTGGAGGGTGGCGCATATCTCGGCCGACTCTGGGCGAGGGAAGGGTACACCCTGGACAGCTCGCCAGGCCATCGCAGGGGCGACAGTCACACAACCATTCATTCCCAGTCACAGCTATGGGCGATTTGGAACAGCAAATTAACCCCCGTGCATGTTTTTGGACGGTGGGAGGAAACCGGCAGTAAATAATTTGTTCATTTTTCATATTGTTTTGCTGCCTGGTCTGGACTTAACTTTGATCAGAGTAGTACCTAAAGAATATTCACTATCATACCTTCCTAATGCACTTCAATTTATACACAGTGGTACCTCAATTTACGACATTAATTCGGTTCAAAAGTGGTGTAACCTGGATTTTTCGTAAATCGAACCGCATTTTACTTGTAAAACGCGTGATTCGTTCCAAGGCCCCTAATACTACCCCCTAAACCAGGGGTGTCAAACTCGTGCCACAAAGGGCCATGTGGCTGCAGGTTTTTATGTCAACCAAGTAGCAGCATGCCTGACTTGGCTCATTCAAACAACTGATAAGAGTCTTCAGGCATTTAATTGGTCAGTCTCTGGACAGAGCACACAGATTGACCAATCAACTGCCTGAAGACTCTTTATCAGTTGTTTGAATGAGCCAAGTCAGGTGTGCTGCTGCTTGGTTGAAACAAAAACCTACAGCCACATGGCCCTTTGTGACACGAGTTTGACACCCCTGCCCTAAACCCTTTAAAAATGATAAAAGTACAGTGAAGTCCTGCTTCAATAGCATACCGACGGTAGACGAGTTTGGCCATATTCCTTAGTGATATCACTGAACCGCATGCCACGAGCCCACTTCTTCTTTTCACTCGCAGGGGGAATCACACGCACACATGCGTGTGTGTTGACCATGTCTTCTTAGCAGAGTTATAATCTTACAAGTGTTTATGCAAGATTAAAAGATTGAGCCAAAAAATAAAGTTGCTATGAGCACACTCGAAAAACTCATGAAACAACAGTAACTCTGTCCTTTCCACGAAAAGTATTATGGGAGATGCAGCTCCATAATAGCCAATGGGAGGGAGCTGCGTCATTCCTCCTAGCCAATGGGAGGCCAGCGGGGTGGGATGTTGGGAGATAGCCAATGCAAGGGAGCTGTGTCATCCCTCCTAGCCAATGGGAGGCCAGCGGGGCAGGATCTTGGGAGATAGCCAATGGGAGGGAGCTGCATCATCCCTCCTAGCCAATGGGAGGCCAGCTGGGTGGGATGTTGGAAGATAGTGAATGGGAGAGCAGCTCGTGCATTGTTTAAATGTTTGAATGGCGCGTTTTAATGTTTGAATGGCGCGTTTGGGGCATTTCGTAAGGAGAACTTGTTTCGTATACAGAGACAAAATTTTGGAAAATGTTTTTCGTAACCTGGATTTTTTGTTTGCTGGGACTATCGTAAGGTGTGGTATCACTGTACATTCGGACCACTGCTTCTGAAATAGTGGGGTGCGCCCCCCCTTGGCAGGTGCAGTGTGATGCCGGGGGAGCGCGTATGACCCTGGGGAACATGCTTTTATGGAATACAGTAGTGTAAAAGAATTAAGAATTAATTGCACCTCCATTCCACTTGTTGGTAGTGGTGCGCTCATTGTCGCGCTATAGTGTAGCGCAATGACGTAAAGAAAAAAATACAATAGAATAGACTAAATAAGAAAAGGCAATAATAAACGCAAAAATAATGGCAGGGTACACCCTGAACAGCTCGCCAACCCATCGCAGGACAACACACCCACACCTGGGGAAATTAGTAACAGCCAATTAGCTTAATTATTATTATTATTATGGATGCTTGTTTAGCGCATTATTCATACACGCGTATGCTCAATGCGCAAGAGAATATTGCATTGTTCTAGCCTTTTGATTCTGAGCGCCAAGCAGGAAGCAACAACTCCCAAATTTTAACATCTTATGGTATGACACGGCCGGATTCGAACTCCGACCTTCCGGAAGATAAAGCGGACACTCTACCAACTGAGCTAAATCCCCGGTCAAATGTGCATATTTTTGGACTGTGGGAGGAAACCAGAGTACCCAGAAGAAACCCATACAAACACTGACAGAACATGCAAAAAAAATATAAAAAAAAATACACACAAAGACGCCCTGATCCCGGGAGACCTTCTTGCTGTGAGGCAGACATGCTAACCAATACGCCACTATGCCACCTCAATTTTAATGAGTGTAATTAACTATCCAAAACGTATAAATTCTCTGGAATACAGGAGCACGCCGGTTTCCCCCCACAGTCCAAAGACATCCATGTTAGACTAAGTGGCTGTTCCAGATTGACCCGAGGTGTGTGAGTTAGAATGGTTGTTTGTGTTCACCCTGTGATAGTCGAGCGAGCTGTACCTCGTCTTTGCCAAGTGTCTGCTGGGACCCTATTCCGATTAAGTGGTTTAGCAAAGTGAGTAAAGAACGACTAAAATTGTAGCGAAAAAGGAAAAATCCAGACATTCATGCAATTTTATAAGTAATAAATTTGAGAGTGAGCCACTACAGATTTGGAGAAAGAAAAAAAGATTTTAAGGTGAATTAATCTCATTTCAACTCTTAAGTAGTGGTGTAATCCTGGCCTCAGATTTAGCTCAGTGCTAATCCGCTCACATATGTGTGTGTGTGTGTGTGTATGTGTGTTATGTGACTTTATTCTTAAGTGCGAAGGTGAAGAAACAACTGGTGAGTTTTTTGAAAACATCAGATACATTACTTTATCATATCTGAGATGGAAGAGTGCTAGGATGGTTTAAAAGTGTGTGAGGATCCCTGTGTACATCTGTACTGAACCCTTTTATACAGCTCTGTGTTCTGTGATTATATTTTTCTCATCAAACATGTGACTTACTGCTGTAATATTATTAGCGTCGACCACGTGCGTTGCCGTCCTTGCCCGGGTGAGCAATACGATTAACAGTATTATACACATATATGTATGTATTATTTTTCACTTTGTGTATTGGACAGTGTATCGTCTGATAATCCGATTTTTCTCTGTTTCTTTCCTCCGCCATCATCATCGCCATTCACTGAAACAAGCCACAATATAGCAGGTTAGTACGACGACATCATTCATGAATGAAAAATGGCTCAGTATCAAATGTCAAGATTTCAGCAACAGTGGAATTTATTTCCGGAGTCAGAATCGTTGTCTGTAATCCTGCTCCTGAACTTTATCCATCTTTGTGCTGTTCTTCTACCCAGACCAGATGCCTGTTCCAAAGAAAAAAAAAAGGAAGAAGCCTAAACAGGATGAGGGGACCGAGGCGTCCGAGGTTCCTCACGGTGAGATCCTAAAGATTGGCATCTCTCATTCTTTTAATGCATTAAATAAAGATATTATTCATTCATTTTCTCAGCCATATAATCCTAATTAGAGCCGATTCTGGGCGAGGGCGGGGTCCACTCTGGACAGCTGGCCCATACTTGTGTTAGACTGTGGGAGGAAACTGGAGTACCCAGAGGAAACCCACACAAACATACAAACTCCGTCAGAGATGCCAGAGTCCAGGAATCGAACCCAGGCTTTCTTGCTCTGAGGTGGATGTGCCACCAGTTATTCTTCTTCTTCGTCTTCTTTTTCTTCCCTGTATCTAAGCCATACAAGTGAAGCTTGAGTGTTCAGATGATTTAATACAATTCAAATACTGGCTACATCAAGAAGGATCTTAAAGCAGCGATTTGACATTTTTAAAGTTGTGACAATGAAAACACTGGTCAGTATTCTTCCTTTTCACCGACTTCTGAACGTAGATGTGCACTTTGCTTTTAAGGAAATACAGTGGTACCTCACCTTACCAAATTATTCCGTTCCAGAGCCTTTTTCTTCACCTGGATTTTTCAGAAATTGAAATGCATTTTACATGTAAAACGTGTGATTCGTTCCAAGGCCCCCAGTACTACCCTCTAAACCCTTTAAAAATTACAAAAGCATACCTTTTAAGACCTCCTTCTGCTTCAATATCGTACCGATGGTAGACGGGTTTGGCCATATGCCTTTGCGATATCACTCGAGCCCGTTTTTTCTTCTCACTCACACCGGAAATCACACGCGCGTGTGTGTGTGTGTGTGTGTGTGTGTGTGTGTGTGTGTGTGTGCGCGTGCGCTGACCATGTCTTCTTCGCAGAGTTATAATCTTACAAATGTTTGTGGAAGGGTAAAAGCCTGAGTCAAGAAACAACAGTAACGCTGTCCTTTACACGAAAAGCATTATGGGAGATGCAGCTCCATAATAGCCAATAAGAGGGAGCTGTGTCATCCCTCCTAGCCAATGGGAGGCCAGCGAGGCGGGATGCTGGGAGATAGGCAATGGGAGGTAGCTGCGTCATCCCTTGTAGCTAATGAGAGGCCAGCGGGGCGGGGTGTTTGAACGTCATGGATGGGAGAGCAGCTCGTGCATTGCTTGAATGTTTGAATGGCGCGTTTCATATACAGAGACAAAAAATTTTAAATGTTTTTCGTAACCTGGATTTTTCATTTCGTGGGACTATCGTAAGGTGAGGTACCACAGTAACGGTAAAGCTGAACAACTTTTCAGGGTGGAGCTAATTTCTGGTGAAGAAAAATCTAAACAGAAGCCAGATATACAAACACTAATGGCATATAGATACTAAAAATACATGTTTTTTTTTTTTTTGGAATCATGGAGTTAATTTGATTCAGGTCTAGGAGCACTTGTAAATTTTATATACTAACGCCCCTTTTAAGATGATCAGATGTGGATTTCATGTTGTAGCGTGGCACTGACACAGCTTGTACTTAATATAACATTTCTTTTTTACTTCAGGAGATGGTGGGATCGAGATGGGAGGCCTGTCCAGTCCAAGTCGATCAGAGAGCCGAGATCGTTTAACTCCAGAACCTCCTGAAAACCCACCACAGAAGAAGAAAAAGAAGAAAGCTCAGACAGTCGGTGAGATTCGAATCACAAAATAACGGAGCATGATTGTATATTTATTGAAATGCAGTTTAAGGTTGACTTGTGTATTTGATATTGGCGTGCTGTGATTGGTCAGATCAGGATGGCGATCAGGCCAACCTGGTGCTGAACGGCGACATGGCGGAACAAAACTCGGATGAGGAAATGACTCGGAAACCGAAGAAAAAAAAGAAGTGAGTCATTTATTTTTATTCTATTTTTAATAAAGTATACGTTTAATTAAAATACTACATTTTTTTGTGTTGACCTTTCTTTTGAAGAACAAAGCCTAAAGTGACAGAAACAGAGATCAGAGATGACCTGGTAATTGAAGATGATGACATCATCACGGGTGCCCAGCCTCCCATCCCCCAACATGCCCTGTTCTCTGCACCTCAGGGCCAGAGTCAACCAGTGTCCAAAGTGTTCATCGAGAGAGGACGTACGTTCATGCTTTCACTAAGAATGTTGATTCGGGATAAATGGAGGCTCAGCTGTTAAAGCTCTGGATTACTCCGCTGAAGGTCAGGGGGTCATTCGTACATTCATTCAATTTCTGAACCGCTTAATCCCAATTCGGGTTGCAGGGAGGCTGGCGCCCATCTCTGCTGGCGAGGGCAGAGTACACCCCGGACAGTGCGCCAGGCCATCGCAGGGCAGAAACACGCTGATGGCTATGTAGCTACTCTTGAAGAAAGTCAGCAATGGTTCTTTTACAGCCTCACACCATAGACAGTGAGAGACATTCTATTACTCTGTTACACCTGATAGTAAATTATTCGCCATGTAGAAATATCATTTCTACCAAGAACACTGATTGATCAGGTTAGTGATGTCTGACTGACATTCTGTTGAACCCAACTGTATGTGTGTGCGCATGTATAGATATGAGTAATATATCTATGATGTGGCCTCTGTAGTAAAAATTAAAAGTTTAAAGAACTTGAGGCAAACATTGTTGAATGTATAAGAATTTTATATAATAGTGGCCATCTAGTGCAGAGATTAACAAAAGTCCAGTGTAAACATCAATGTGCAGGTAAAGGTGTGCTGTGTGCAGTGCAAGGCAGGTGTTTGTTTGTGTTGTGCTAGCGTCTCCATCCCATGCTAAAGTTAAAAGGTCTGATGGCATGGGGGAGAAAATAGTGGAGCAGTGCAGTGACAACAGCCTGGTGCTGATGCTGCTCCTCTGTCTGGTGATTGCTTTGCAGTGGATTGTGTATAATTGACAGGGGGCCAACTCGGAGCCCGCCTTCCTGACCAGTTTGTCCAGACGTGAGGCCTACGTCGTCTTAGTGCCCCCCCTCCTCAGACCACTGCATAAAGGAGGGCGCTTGCCCCCACAGACTGCTAGCATGTCACCCATTTAACTGAACATTTTGATGGATAGGCATGTGTTGTATTTGTAGTGTTCTGTATGATTTGTGTTATCAGTCATTGGTCTTCACAACACTGCTTTAGATTTTTATATTGTAAATTATTTAAGTAGTCTAAACTATTTTGCTCAGATTCAACACAACTTTGAACTGGAGGAAAACTCAGCGTGTAAGGCAGCTCTGACAATCAAAATGGATTATCGCTTGCCATAGTTGTCACGAAATGTCTCCCCCTAGTGGGTAATCGATAACATTGATTGAAGATGAGGGATTTTTTTATTAATTAATTACATTTTTTTAAATTTATTTTCAGGATCCCCCCCCATGTTGTCATGCACGGATCACCTACAGAAATTATTGGGCTCTTTTCAGGTCAAAGCCCCACACCGCCACCATTTTTGTGAAGCAGCTTTCATCATTTTGGTGAAAATCAGATTTTTTTCCCCCCTTTTCATAATTCTGGTAACAAAAAAAAATCTCTGAAAGGCTTGAAATCCTTTAATAAATATCTGGATCCAGTCCAAAATGTTACAGGTTCTTGCCAGGCCCATAGCCCATCCAGTCAAGTTTGGTGAAAATCAGTTCATTAGTTTTTACATCTTCTTCTTTTCCTTTCGGCTGTTCCCTTCAGGGGTCGCCACAGCAAATGATCTGCCTCCATCTCTCCCTATCCTCTGCATCTTCTACTCTTACTCCAACGACCTTCATGTCCGCCTTCACCGCATCCATAAATCTTCTCAGCCAGCTCCCTATCTTTTCCTTGCATAGTTCCAACATTCAAAGTCCCTACTCTCAGTCCTAGGCTCACGCATTTCCTCTTCTCTCTCTGCCTACGGACACGCCTCCCGCCTCTCCTTCTTCGACGTCTTCGACCAACAGTAGTCCAATTTCCATCAGCACCCTGTTGGTTGACAGCACTGATGGCGGTCGTTGTTAACCCGGGCCTCGACCGATCCGGTATGAATTCTGTATTGATCATTTGCATTTTTTAAATGTGGCAGAAGTTTTACGCCGGATGCCCTTCCTGTCGCAACCCTCTGCATTTATCCGGGCTTGGGACCGGCATAAGGGGGGGGAGACACTGGTTCGTGCCCCCCCCCCCCCCCCCGCCTCATGGCTGCATTCATTAGTTTTTACATAATCCCGATAAATAATCAGATGTGAATGACAAAAGGTAATTAAGTGGAAATTTAAAAAAGGAGGTGAATACTTACACAACTGACTAAAGACAGTCTTGAGTAATTTGTGAAATCTGTGATAAGGGAATGAGGGTTTTTAAATTTTTTTTTTTTTTAGATCGATTTCAGCCTGCTGAACGTACAGATCGGCGTAAGACCAGCAGTGAGATGGAGCACAACTTTATGGATGTCCAGTCCACCTGGACTACCCGAGACGTGTCCGTGAAAGTGCATCGCGGATTCAGGTGGGTTTGTGACGTACAATTTAATGCTTGAGTAAATAATCAACCCCCAGGAACACTGCTGCTCCTTTCCTGCAGGGCGATTGGTTTGTTCTCACATGGTTTTCTAGCTGGTTATGCTGTTTGGAATATCGTCGTACTCTACATATTGGCTGGAGATCAAATGCACTCACTGCCGAATTTACTGCAGCAGTACTACACGCTGGCCTACCCCGCACAGTCCCTCTTTTACTTGCTCCTGGCCCTCAGCACTGTTTCAGCCTTTGACAGGTAGGACCAGAAAGTCTGGTTAAGAAAAAATGCCAGATTGAAGCGCACTCTATTTGTTCATATTCAATTCTGAATTCTGCTCTTAATTTGTCAACATTTAAAACAGAGTGAATCTTGCCCGGGTATCGACCGCCGTCCGGAGTTTCCTCACTCTCGATCCAGTGGCACTCACCTCCTTTTGTGAGTTATCTTTTTAAAATCAGTTCATTAAAATAATAATAATACAATCTAGCTGTAATCGTTCTGTCTCTCTCTAGTGTATTTCTCAGCCCTGGTGCTGTCTCTAAGCCAACAGATGACAAGTGATCGTATTAATCTCTATCCCAGTGCAAACACATCACTATGGTGAGTTTCTTACCGAATATACTAACAAACAGAAGGGGCACGGGGGTCAATCATATAGATCTGGTATGATTGACAGTGCTTTAAATCCATCAACATATGCATCAGTAATTTGTCTATTCACCACCTACCTGTCCGAAACAACCATGAAATACAGCGATATCAGATTGATAACACAGCCACATGTGACCTAATTGGCCTGGCTCACAGGAGAGATCACATATGCTCTCCTGTTATTCATAGCAATCACCAGCCAATCCATGAGTGTCTGAGCTCATCTGTCCAAAGAAATGGTGGATTGCTCCGTTCGCATGTGAATTCGCAGCAGTTTATAAAGAGGCGGGTAGTAGCATTGGGCACGTGTTAATGCTTACATGATAGGGAGGCAATTGGATATGACCAAAATAATTTTTTTTTTTTTTTTTTTTTAAATGAAGTCACAGCAGCCATCTATAACCCTTCTCTTAATCCTGTACGAGTGTTAAAGACACCTGGACCACCACGATATTCAACATCCTTTATGTCAGTGGTCTACAACCTTTTTTTGCACCAGGGACCAGTTTTATGTATAAAAATGTTGCTGAGGACCGGTTATAGGTGCAGGTGCTTAGATTATAAAAACTTTCATTTCAGAGTATTTAATCTGAATACAACTACAGGGATCCCTCACTTTCCACTGTTAATTAGGACCAAGATCCCCCTGCGATAACTGAAATCCACGAAATAGGATCAACCCCCCAACCGACATACATGTATATAATATCAATAAATACATATTCAAATGATATAAATGCTTATAATAACAAACATTAAAAAATAATGCATAAGATGTAAATAAAATACACACACATACAGACGCGCATGCACGCAGAGGCATACCTCACAAAAATATAGTTATGGGAGATTTTGGGATTTTTTTTATTTGGCTGCATAATTGACCTTGTTTTTGTGGCATTTTCCTAAACCTTCTCCCCTTTTTTGTTAAATTTCCTTTTTTTTTTTTTTTCGATGAATATTTAAAAAACACACGATGCACTGAAGCTGCATAAATTGAAGCGCAAAGTAGCGAGGGATCCCTGTATTGCACTTTTTGCACAAGCCAGTGTCCACCGTCACGCCGGTCCCAAGCCCGGATAAATACAGAAGGTTGCATCAGGAAGGGTATCCAGAGTAAAACCAATGCCAAATAAAATATGCGAGTCAAAACAAAAGAAATTTCATACCAGATTGGTCAAGGCCCGTGTTAACAACAACCGCCATCAGTGCTGTTAACCAACAGGGTGCTGGTGGAAATTGGACGACTGTTGATCAAAGAAGGAGAGGTGGGAGGCGTGTCCGTAGGCGGAGAGAGAAGAGGAAAGGCATGAGCCTCGGACTGAGAGTAGGGACTTTGAATGTTGGAACTATGACAAGAAAAGGTAGAGAGCTGGCTGACATGATGCAGAGGAGGAAGGTGGTCATACTGTGTGTTCAGGAGACCAGGTGGAAAGGTAACAAGGCTAGAAGCTTAGGAGCAGGTTTAAGCTGTTTTTTTCCATGGTGTGGATGGGAAGAGAAATGGAGTAGGCGTCATCTTGAAGGAGGGGTTTGTCAAGAATGTTCCAGAAGTATAAAGAGTGTCAAACAGAGTGATGAGCCTCAAGTTAGAAATTGAAGGGGTGATGTTCCATGTTGTTAGTGCTTATGCCCCACAGGCAGGATGTGAGCTAGAAGAGAAGGAGAGATTCTGGAGCAAGTTAGATGAAGTGATGCAGAGTACCCCCAGAGGTGAAAGAGTGGTCATTGGGGCAGACTTCAATGGACATGTTGATGCAGGAAACAGAGGGGATGAGGAAGTGATGGGCAGGTTTGGTATCCAGGACAGGAACAGAGAAGGACAGATGATAGATTTTGCAAAAAGGGTGGAAATGGCTGTGGTGAATACTTTCTTCTGGAAGAGACAGGAGCATAGGGTGGCTTATAAAAGCAGAGGTAGGAGCACACAGGTAGACAACATCTTGTGTAGGCGATGTCATTTGAAGGAAGTCAGTGACTGCAAAGTAGTAGTGGGTGAGAGTGTTGCCAAACAGCATAGGATGGTGGTGTGCAGGATGATGCTGAGGAAGGTGAAGAAGGCAAAGGCAGAGCAGAAGACAAAGTGGTGGAAGAGTGTCAGGTTGTCTTCAAGGAGGAGTTGAAACAGGCTTTGGGTGGTCAGGAAGTGCTTCCAGATGACTGGACAACTACAGCTAATGTGATCAGGGAGACAGGTCGGAGAGTAATCTGTATGTCCTCTAGAAGGAGAGTAGATAAGGAGACTTGGTGGTGGAATGAGGAAGTGCAGGAGTGTGTACAAAGGAAGAGGGTAGCCAAGAAGAAATGGGACATAGAGAGGACCGAAGAGAGTAAACAGGAGTACAGGGAGACAGAGTGCCGAGAGAGGAACTGCGGTATTGCATAAGGAAGTCTGGAGTGGCAGAGAAGTATGTTAGAGTAGTGCAGGACATGTATGAGAGATGTAAGACAGTGGTGAGGTGTGCTGTCGGTGTGACAGAAGAGTTCAAGGTGTAGGTGGGACTGCATCAAGGGTCAGCTCTGAGCCCCTTCTTGTTTGCTATGGTGATGGACAGGCTGACAGACAAGGTTATACAAGATTCCCCATGGACTATAATGTTTGCAGATGACACTGATCTGTAGTGAGAGCAGAGAACAAAGAGAGGTGGCGGTATGCTCTGGAAAGGAGAGGAATGAAGGTTAACCTCAGTAAGACAGAATGCATGTGTGAACGAGAAGGACCCAAGAGGAATGGTGAGGTTAAAGGGAGCAGAGATAAAGAAGGTGGAGGATTTTAAGTACTTTGGCTCAACAATCCAGAGCAATGGAGAGTGTGGAAAAGAGGTGAAGAAGCGTGTGCAGGCAGGTTGGAATGGTTGGAGAAAAGTGTCTGGTGTGACGTGTAATAGGAAGGTATCGGCAAGAATGAAAGGACAAGTGTTGAGGCCAGCGATGTTGTATGGTTTAGAAACAGTGGCACTGAGGAAAAGACAGGAAGCAGAGCTGGAGGTAGCAGAGATGAAAATGTTGAGGTTCTCTTTGGGAGTAACGAGGATGGCTAGGATCAGGAACGAGTACATCAGAGGGACAGCACATGTTAGAGATATTGGAGACGAAGTCAGAGAGGCTAGCTTGAGATGGTTGGAACATGTACAGAGGAAGGATAGTGAGTATATTGGTAGTAGGATGCTGAGATTGGAACTCCCAAGCAGAAGGCCTAGAGGAAGACCAAAGAGAAGATTCATGGATGTGGTGAAGGCAGACATGGTAGTTGGTGCAAGATAGATTCAGAGGATAGGGTGAGATGGAGGCAGATGATTCGCTGTGGCGACCCCTGAAGGGAAAAGCCGAAAGGAAAAGACAACTATTGCACTTTATTCAGCAAACACTGGGGGTGCTAGGAGACAGAGGTAATAATTCTATAGTGTAGACTGGACATTGACACTAGTCTTGTTTTGGTGACCGTTGCTCAGAAAACACCACCTCAAAAAGATATGCGGTTGGAAACAAAAGAAGGCTTCAGTGCTTCTGTGGCAAATGTCAAAAACAGTAGTTTCTCAAAATGAGCCTGAAGCTGTGATTTAAAACAAAAAACCTAATTTGTATCATGAAAGATTTTGTTTGCAGACCAGTACCAGACTGGTGGTTGGGGACCCCTGCTTTGTGTCTCTTCATATCACCCTTTCCGATTTCTACAAATCTCACGGATATCAAGCTCATTACTGAGAGTGGTTTCCTGGGGAATCCTTTGTATTTCGTGAAAATTTTACTTGTGAATAGGCACCTTAAATGGGAAAATATTCTATTCTAGTATCTTCAGTGTTCCTCACACACACCTGGCAGCCATGTTGCTCAATGAGACATTAAGGCTTGAATATGTTTAACCCAATTATTTATGCTGTCACATTCCCTCCCTCCCCCAATCAGGCTTCCTGGCACAGACTACAGCATACTGCAGCCCTGGATCATAGTGCAGCTGGTGGTCACACTACTGGTGGGCTTGGCCTGGGTCCTAGTGTCCACGTCCCCCGACATAGATTTCACAGAAGGTAAGTTCTCACCATCTGGCAAAATTAGCAGCATGCCAGCTCTAAGATTGCCTCAGACCCCAAAATGACTGCTTGTGTGCAGAGTCTCTGATGGCGATGAAAATAGAATATCCCCCCGTGGAAGAAAAAGGAAGTGTCAATGCCTGAGAAGGAGCAGATGAAGCGTTTCATGGTCACATCAGTGTACATATTTGTAAATAAAGTTTTTATTAAAACTGGATTGTGTCAAGTTTGGCCATTTGTAATGCACCACGTGTGGTGTGGACCAATGGACAACAACCCTGTAGTTTAAAACCCTAAGAACTTCGAGTCAAATGATAATGTGCATGATTAGGGTTGCGGCCTACATCTTCTGGGAGGAAGAGTGCCAGGAACAGGGGTGGATGACAACTATGCTAAATTGCAATTCAATTGTATGAAGTGAGAACTAGCATACTGTACAGGATTATGGGTCAGTGCAGACTCCATATACAGTATTTGTAAGTCTCTGGTCCAAGGCATGGACATCAACTTAAAAATAGAATGGCAACAAAATCAATTCAGCAAGTCACTTTTATTATCAGACCAAGGCAGTTTGAAAATAGCATCTGTTTATACACTACAACCTTGTGACCTGAAGGCGAGAATGTCGTTTTTGCCTCCTCAGAACAGCCATCAATAGCACAGCAACACTGACTGCTGTGAGAGCAACCACGCCGTATAGTCCATAGCCAACACCCTGAGGCACTAGACAAAAAAAAAAGGACAGTCAAGCCCATTTCCTTCCCATAGACTGGTTGAAAAGCTCCAAGGGCTTACCTTCCACCTGACTGTCAGCTGAATCTGGTGAGTCAGCAATAGAACGGACCATACCACTAGAGACTAGAACTTTCTTCCCAGAATCTTGTGTAGCTGAAACAGATCTTCCTGTGGTGGGGGGGGATAAAAAAAAAAAAAATTGATGAAGACAAGACCAACTTGGGACAAGGTTTTGAAGTAGCCAGTGTGACAAATTAAGCCAATACAAACTTACTCCTCCTATGACAGCTTGGTTCACAGGACTCCGTGTCTGAGAGTTGGCAGACATCTGTATTGCAGTGAAAGAAGAGCTGGAGAAAAGATGACAAACGTTCAAAAGAGCTCAAACCAAAACCACCACCAAAGCAGCACAAAATCGAGACGCATACCTGTTCCTTTTGTGGGACCAATTCCTGGTCAACAAAGGCAAACATCTTTACCATGAAACGCCTGTAATGAGATGGATACTGCAAACCAGAAGATGGGTCAACAGGGACCAGTTGTGTCAGGAAGCGGTCCTCGTGGTAAGGACACCTGGTAAAGGTGCAACAGTAAATGGGTTCCTACAGAATCTTACAATCAAGGACACTTTGATTTGTTTGCCAAGGCAGAACATTTACCCGTTAAAGAGCAGGTCCCACTGGGGTCTGCTCAAGGGATCTGGAGAACTAGTGGCCCAGCAGTGGCTCAGCACAAGAGTGATATTTGGATCAGAACGGTCCATTAGGTGCACTTCTACATACACTGGTTCTTGCAGTACCTTCGTCACAGGGTAGTCCGTCTGTGTGTAGTACGAGCGATACACATCAGCTGGAATGAGAACCGTTCAGAAATGAAGCAAACTGCCATGAAAATTCACGGACCTGTTCAGAACAGATGATTTTATCCTCATCCATTCTGCAGTCGGTGAGCTTCACGTCACCACCTGCCAACTACATTTTCCATCCTCAACCCAACTAGAATCATCCCATCCACCTTTATTTTGGCATCAAGGCAAAGCTTCAAAGAGTCAAAATAAACCACATGAGCAGATGCCATCACCAGCAGGACCATTTCATACATTTCCTCCATATATAATCCCACCCTATTCACCCCTACACCAAATTTGGTGATCCAATGACACGTCCTTCCAAAGGAATCACCCTTACCATCAGAACAGCCTTTAATGGTGCACAGCCCATTAGCAATCCTGAGCTCCACACTCAAGGCACCTTGCTGAACAATCGGAGGAGGAAAAGGAAGCGTCTTCACCTCGACAACCAAATCCTTCACTGCTGCAGTCAAATATCTGCACTGAAACGTTAACCTGAAACAAGATTAGCAATCAGACTACATTTTAGCCTTAACCAAGCTGGGACAAGATCTCAGAGTCGTGTCAATATAAATATTACTTACCTAAACGAGCTGTCTCTTGTGATTGCACCATGAGGACCAAATCCCACTTCATACAGTGATGCCATAGTGTTCTCATAAACAATGTAGTCACCTTCCACCTGAGGGATATGCAATTGAAAAGATTGACAGGACAAGGTATAGTAGTAGCATGAACTGTACAGAGAGGAGAAGCAGCAATAAATTAAATTGTTGGGGTAGCCAGAGTGCAAGGCAACATTAATCCACAAATGACATGTGACAAGTGTCATTATTAACCTGGGAGAAAAAAAAAATTGCAACGTTTATCACAAATAACATGGTTAATAAAATGTCTCCCTCTAGTGGGCATTTAATGAACAGCCAGTTATATACAGTACTGTATTGCCCTTCTAAACGCCCCCCCTCCATCCCATTGTTTTCCTGGATAGGATTCCATGCACAGATCACACCAAAATGTACTGCTTTGTTACATGTGCCACACTAAGCTCTTGGAAGTTCATTGTCACATAGAAACAAACCAAAACAGGTAAAGGGATCCTTCTGGATAAGGAAAGGAACATTTGCCCTACAAACTCTGGTTCACATCTTGAGCAACAAATGCATGAATGTTTCCCTCATCAAGCCAACCAACGAACCTTCTTTCTTGCTCCACAGGCTGCAACTGGAAATTGGTAGATTGCAAAGTCATCGTTACGTGCGACAGGCATACAGGGTCCATCAGTAGCCCCTAGGATTTTGATGCTGTCCAGATTGATGCTTGGTAATGTGATGTCTTTGGATATGATCAGGACAAACTGCCCATCTGTGGTGCATCGAACGGTGACTGAAATAGTAATATAGAAGAACAAGTTATGACCAGGATAAACAATGAAAATACATCTAAATAAAAGTAGTTGAAAAGGTCTGAAAAGCCAACACAATATCACACTAATTGGGAATGACAAACTGAGAGAGAGAGTCTATTTAATTTCTATTTCTCACCTGCATTTCCATAAAAGCACATGGGGCCATTATATGCTTGAATGAATTGTCGGTTATCATAACAACAATTGAGCGCTTTACATTTAGCAGGACCGATGCCAACTTCACCACAACGCACCCGGGAAGATTCATCCACCTCACAGAGCTGTGATGCCTCGGAGACCTTTTGGATCTTCTGCCATGAGTGATTAGTCTCTGAAAAAGATTTCAGAGGCAGGTTCCCTTCTTGCTCAGTGACTCCTGATTGAGACACCGGGTTCTGTCCTAGATGACTCCTCATGTCAGATAATTGGAAAGATGGCTTTTTCCATGATGACACGATTGGCACTTTCGAACTCCAAACACCAGCATAAAGGCCCAGGAACCCTAATGCCAGCACATACGGCACCTTACCTACCATCTTTACCTTTACTAATCAGCTTTCCAAGGCCACCTGAGAGCTATTTAAAAAGCTGTAGGGTTGCCAGGTCATCATTGTGGGTGGAGCTACTTAAAATATGTTTAATTATTTACATTTGTGGTGTATTAACTATGTAGATGTGAAAGTGTAAAAGTAAAATGTATTAATTTATCATGGAAGGTTTATGTGCCAGTGATTTATCGTTTTGGAGCATGCAGTTAAATTAGAAAAGTGACATTTTTTTAGGAACTGATGTTTATTAAGGCCCCCAGTGCAGCTCACTGGGTTTTCAAAGGCCGGCCATGTCTCACTGTCTATCAAGTGAGATGTAAAAGAACCATTGCTGACTTTTGACAAGTGTAGGCTATATAGCCATAGGCATGTTTCCGCCCTGTGATGGCTTGGCGAGCCGTCTAGGGTGTACTCCCGCCTCGCCCGGAGTCGGCTGGGACAGGTGCTGGCTGGCCTCCCCACGACCCTAAACACCGCTCTGGGATACCGAATTGTTTTTTTTGGTCTCCACCACAATTCATATGTCTACTGGACAGGATTTTCAAATTTGTTCATAAGAGACCTGAGGTAGTTCATATAAAATCCATTGTTTTCTTTGTTAAAAGTTTAAATCTGGGAATCCCACCCTCTCCCCCTTCTGCCCTGGATACATCACGCATGGATTAATAAAACATTATACTGTTTAGCTAACCCTGTTATTTTTGACAAGCAAAAAAAAATTTTTTAACACGATTACTAATAGTATGAGCAATAAATAATAATTAAATATAAAATAAAATAGCAATCACAGTGAATCATCAGGGCAATTCAGAAGATTGCACGACTGTACAGTACATGATCCACTGTCCAAAGGTTTCAATCCATCGATGCGCTCAATGATCTGTTGGTTAAGTCTGGCTGTTTCATTGGCGATCCCAGCCTCGTTAATCGATAACCGAGCTTGCGAGCTGCTGAATGTTTTGTTGACGTGGTGCTCGGTTAGCAGCTACAACGCGCCTTCCTAATTCCTAACGGCATAATCCGTGACAGTTGAGCCCCGTTAGCTCAGTGACTTAATGTTCATATTAACGTTTCAAAGATTAATGAACAAAAATAATAATTAGGTCAGAAAATATGTTGGATTTTGCTATATTTGCTGTGACGTTTGTTGTTATTTTGGTCGGCGCTGTGCTTTATTTATATCCGGTAAGAGTTTAGCTGATTACTACTTAGCTTTAGATGCTATGATTAGCTCATTGTTATTCAAGGGAAGGAGTTTATTAAAGTGATCGTGATGTTGTTTATGTAAATCTTTAGACAGTAGAGTCCAAATGTTTGTGCATTATAATTTAATATGAAACTAAAGCGTTTTCCTTCATTATATTTTTAATCAAACAGACTATGTAAGTCAGAAGCTATTCAATTGGAAGTGTAGAGAAGACTGAAGTGTACAACATCTGGCTGAATTAAAACAACTGCAGAATCAGAAAAGTACAAACCAGTAGAATTTCAGGTATAATAAAGGTAGAGGATGAGCATAATGATGATAAACTCTGAAGACTGACCTGCAGGATCATTCATTGATTCATTTTCTGTAAGAGCTTTACTGTATTCTAATCAAGGTCATAGTGGATCAGGAGCCTGTTCTGGGAACACTGGCCATGTGATGGAAATCCACCCTGGATGGGATCCGGATAGCCAGGCACCTCACACACTCATTCATTTTCTTAACCGCTCCTATTTAGGGTGGTGGGGAGGCTGGTGCCCATCCCAGCCTACTCCGGGCGAGGGCAGAGTTCACCTTGGACGGCTCGCCAGGCCATCGGAGGACAGAAACATCCTGACGGCCCTGCGGCTACTCTTGACAATAGTCAGCAATAGTTCTTTTACAGCCTCACACCAGAGACAGTGAGAGACATGGCCGGCCTTTGATAACCCAGTTAGCTGCACTGGGGGGACAGTGACAACCCATTGAGAGTGGGGCTTGAACCTCCAGCCTTAGGATCAGTGATCCAGCACCTTTACCACCAGGCCACCACTGCTCAACCTCACACACTCATTCATTCATTCATTCATTCATTCATGCCTATTATTGGGCTGAATAACAAACACTAGCCCTCCAACTTATATACAGTATTTTTGGTATTTGCATGTCCAATACATCCCAGGTATTAGATTAGTATTTGACAAATAATGACCT
The DNA here is from genome assembly GCA_024760905.1 of Plotosus lineatus. NCBI lineage: Eukaryota > Metazoa > Chordata > Actinopteri > Siluriformes > Plotosidae > Plotosus > Plotosus lineatus. The sequence goes on along the minus strand of CM045730.1, from coordinate 2,985,333 downwards.
TTATTTACTCTCTCCAGTCATCACGGCGGGCTTCTGGTGTTCCTGGCTTGAACCCTACAGAAGAGAAGTAAGCATTAATGCAAACTAGGTCCTGTTCTTCACGTTTCTCCCTCACGTACACAATCATATAATATGCTGCATTCACACTTCTTTTGCTTTTCAGGGATGGTAACCTGCAGGACATTGTAAACAAAGGAAGCCTGCATGAGTTCCTGGTGGGGCTTCATGAACGCTTCGGTCCTGTGGCGTCCTTCTGGTTTGGGCGGAGACCGGTAGTGAGTCTGGGCTCTGTAGATGAACTGCGACAGCACATCAACCCCAACTGGACCAGTAAACAGAGAAACATCTTCAAGTGTTTTGTTTAAAGAGTGAAATGATTTTGTAAAAAAACAAACAAACAAAGAATTTCTTCAAATTTTAAATGTGCGCAGACCCTCTTGGAACAGATTTGTATGTTTATGGTGCAGTATAAATATAGTGTTTGCATTTTCCTGAGCTTGAAGAAGCATGAAATTGAACCCACACTGGTTCTGTGGCTTCAGTTCTGTAGTACACTTCAGTATGGTGCACGATGTGCATTATACAGTATGTATACTATTGTTGTGCACAAGTTTCTACGTTTGTCTGAAATTCATTATTATTTTTTTAGCATTCGTTCCTTTTTTCTTTCTTCAGCGGACTCCTTTGAGACGATGCTCAAGTCGTTGCTCGGGTACCAGTCAGGGGCAGGTGTGGGAGGGGCCGAGGCACTGATGAGGAAGAAAGTGTATGAAGGAGCTATTAATAAAACACTGGAGAATAACTTCCCTTTTCTGCTCAAAGTATGACTCTCAGTCTGTTGTATTTTTTTTTTTTCCTTTCTTGTTATTATGATGATATCCTGACATGCTGATGTTCGCAGTTGGTTGAGGAATTGATCGAAAAGTGGCAGTTATATCCAAAATCCCAGCACACACCCATCTGTGCTCACCTGCTAGGATTGGCCATGAAGGTTGTCACTCAAATCGCCATGGGCGCTCGCTTCGCTGAAGATGCTGAAGTCATTCGCTTCCGCAAGAACCATGAGGCGGTAAGGAGTTAGAAACGCTTTATCTGGAACTATGATTGCATTTACTTTTAATCATTTTTGTTGTTGTTGTTGTTGTTGTTAGATTTGGTCAGAGATCGGGAAAGGGTACCTGGATGGTTCGATGGAGAAGAGCTCCAGCAGGAAGGCGCACTATGAGAGCGGTGAGTTCTTGATTCCGATTTGTCCGAAGCAGCATCTAGGTCAGCTGACATGCATATCATGTTATTTGCATATCATGTGGTTATTGTATTTGAAATGCACTGCTTTGTCTGAGAGTGTTTGTGTTTACAGCATTGTCTGAGATGGAGTCCATGCTGATGTCTGTTATTAAAGAGAAAAGTGGGCGGGGCTCCAATCCATCGACTTTTATGGACTGTTTATTGCAGGCCAAATTGTCCGAGAGACAGGTGACAGATGTTGATCAATACACGGTCTTCAGTCAGACTACAGACTGTTCAGTGTAAAAGTTTAACACGCCTTTAATGTTCGGGTGGGGAAAAGGTTGCTTTAGGTCTTACTTTGCATTTTTTTTTTTTTTTTTTTTTTTTTTTTAATTTTCCAGGTCATGGAAGAGAGCATGGTGTTCACTCTCGCCGGTTCAGTCATCACCGCTAACCGTGAGCTTCTTCCGCTTCTTCCTTGAATACTTAATTCTTTTCCTTTGATTATAATTCATGATCTCTCACTCACACTTTTTTTTTTTCCCCCAGTGTGCATCTGGGCAGTTCACTTTCTGTCCCTGTCGGAGACAGTGCAAGATAAACTGTATGAGGAATTAGCAGAGGTGCTGGGTGACGTGCCTGTGTCCTTAGACAAGATTCCACAGCTCAGGTCCACCCTGAGACTCATACACACATCCACACGTGTTTTTGCACAGTAGTGCCTGTGCCACTAGGTGGTACTGTAAGGGCAGAACGCCTGTAAAATGACCACTCTCACAAAAGCACAAATTGATTAAGCTTTAATCCTACCTGGTTACAAGGAGACTGGAGCCTATCTTGGCCAATACCAGGTGAAGACTGGGTACACCCTGAACAGTTGACCGGACCATCGTACACACACAACCATTCACACTCACAGCTGGGGCAAACTGAAACAGCCAGTTATCCTAATGTGCTTTGGACTGTGGGAGGAAACCCACGCAAGTACAGGAAATACACGCAAACGCCAGATATAAACGCCCAAGCTTGGGAATGTAACCTAGGACATTCCTGCTGTGAGGTGGACTTGCTAACCACGACGTGACCATGCCACCACTGTAGACTGACCTGGGTAACTGATTTCTCTGCAGGTACTGTCAACAGATCCTGAATGAGACAGTACGTACAGCCAAACTCACGCCGATCGCAGCCCGGCTGCAGGAGGTGGAAGGGAAGGTGGATGAACACGTTATTCCCAAAGAGGTCAGTCGTCTTTCCACTGAAGCGTTATGATGTAAGAAATCAAAACAATCACATGCATGCTAATGAATTTATTTGTTCCTCTCATTTTTATACATTTATTCACTTTGTCAACAATAACATTTACTATAACATAATTATAATTAAGTATATCATTTTAATGATGTCCTTTTTTGTCTATTTTTAAACATATCTATTTGTTCATTCATTCTTGTTCAGAGCTACTTAGTTCTCTCTCTCTCTTTTTTTTTTTTATACAATTGAGGAAGTGATTGTTTTGCTCGATTGCCCAAGACTGGCAGAATGGTGGTACTGGGGTTTGACCCTCTAACCTTCAGATTACTTATCAAGAGCCTTAACCACTGAGCACCACTGCCTTATTTATTTATTCATTCCTTCATTCATTCATTCATTCAGGGCAGTGGTGGCCTGGTGCTATAGGGCGCTGGATCGCTGATCCTAAGGTTGGGGGTTCGAGTCACACTCTCCACAAGGCTGTCACTGTCCCCCCCAGTGCAGCTAACTGGGTTATCAAAGGCGGGTCATGTCTGTCACTGTCTATGGTGGGAGGTTCATGTAAAAGAACCATTGCTGACTTTCGTAAAGAGGAGCTGCATAGCCGACAGTGTGTTTCTGCCCCTTGCTAAAGGGTTGTGTCAGGAAGCGCATCCGACGTAAAAACCTCTGCCAAATCAAACGTGCGAATAATTTGCTGTGGCGAGCCCTGATAAAGGGAAAAAACCGAAAGGAAATCTCTCATTCATTCATTTATCCCCCTTCGGCCTGAAGATCATCACAGGGATGTCATACGCAACCATTCACTCTCACACTAAAGTATAATATGAAACAGCCATTTAACCTAATACCTGTACTTGTTGTTGGACTACGAGAGAAAACCAGAGTACCCAGAGGAAACCCAAACATGCACCGAAAGAACATGCAAACTCAACATATAAAAATCAAACGCAGGACCTTCTTGCTTTGTGTGGTGAACATGCTCGCAAATTCAGCTCCATACGGCCCCCTGCTGTACAAACAATTCTTTTGTGTTTGATTGTTTGCTTATTTATTTATTTTATATTTCAAGACTTAAACAATTAAGGCTAAGTTTTCTTTCTTTTTTTTTGTATAAGCTTATGAGCATAATGATGTATAATATAATTTAACTTTTTAAAATGAATTAAAGGCTGTCAAAAAAAGATCATTGAAGGTGTGGGGATTTGACCTCAGTATTTGTGTGTTACTGCTATTTCCATAATTTCTATTTTTGCTCCCTCCAATAGACATTAGTTATCTATGCTCTTGGTGTTGTACTTCAGGATGCAGACACTTGGACATTACCATACAGGTGTGTGTGTGTGTGTGTGTGTGTGTGTGTGCGCGCGCGCATATGTTAGCATACGTTAGCATATGTTAGCGTTTTCTGGTATGTAATCATTTCTCTACATGTACAGGTTCGATCCAGATCGATTTACAGACAAAGCAGTGATGAAGAGCTTCTCGCTGTTGGGATTTTCAGGAAATCAGGCTTGTCCTGAACTGAGGTGAGACAAACAACCTGGGTGTTTACTGGAAATGTGGAGTACAGTGGTACCTCACTTTACGAAAGTCTCACCAAACAAAAAATTCAGGTTACGAAATGCATTTTCTTAAATTTTTTTGTCTCTGGATACGAAACAACTTCATGTTATGAAAGCGGCATCTTAAACATTCAAATGTGCCATTCAAACATTGAAAAAAATGCACGAGCTGCTTTCCCATTGGTTGTCTCCCAACACCCCGCCCCAATGGCCTCCCATTGGCTTGGAGGGAGCTGAATCTCCATAATACAGTACTGTACCCATAATGCTTTTCCTGAGCCTTCAACCCATTGTTCGACACATGTGTGAACGAGAGCTATACATTTGGTTCGTGAGGTTTTTTGAGTGTTTTCATTGCAGCGCTATTTTTCATTATTAATCATGAGCCCCAAGAAAGTGATTCCCGGTGAGACTGAAAAGAAGAAGCGGGCTCCATTATCAATAAAAGTAAAACAGGAGATGATAAAAATATATGAAAGTGGGATGCAGTTGAGTGAAATCGCAAAGGAGTATGGCCGAAACCCCTCTACAATCGGGACGATATTGAAGCAGAAGGAGGCCTTAAAAGTGGAGATAAAGTGGCAGAAGGCGATTATTTCGGAAAAAGCAGCGCCATATTTAAGGACATCATGAAGGGGGGTGGGGGTTCTTCAGACCAGCAACCCCCGGACTTTAAAGCATCGCATGGGTGGTTCGAGAGATTTGAAAAAAGGTAAATAATTTTCTTTTACTTTTAACACATATTTCGTACATGTTTCATACAAAATTTATGTACTTTTATAATTTTTAAAGGGTTTATGGGGTAGTATTGGGAGCCTTTTAACGAATCGCGCGTTTTACATGTAAAATGCGATTCAATTTACAAAAAATGCAGGTTACGAAAAAGGCTCTGGAATGGATTGATCTCGTAAATTGAGGTACCACTGTATCATCACTGTTTAATCTCTGTAATATGGGCTGGTTTCATTGTGATTATCATAATTATTAATTCATTACATTAATTTTCTAAGCTTCTTAACCTTAATTAGGATCGTGGGGAAACTAGCCCACATCTCCACCTGGGTAGCTTTCGAGGGCATCGCAGGACCAACGCACACACACACACACACACACACACACACACACACACACACAAAACTTTATCACAATTACTACAGGAAAATATACTCTTCTTTATTCCTTCCTTCCCTGTTTAGGTTTGCGTACACGGTGGCGACGGTGCTGCTGAGCTCACTGGTACGCAGACTGCGGCTTCACCGTCTTGAAGGTCAGGTGGTAGAGTCCAGGTACGAACTCGTGACCACGCCGAAAGATGACACCTGGATCACAGTGAACAAGAGAATGTGATTTGGCACATACCTACACATCACGCACAAGGATGAAGGACACTAGGGAGGGGGGCTGGTTTAGCACATAGTGAAAGTCGTGCCTTTTTGTTGCAGTTTTGGAGCCATGACCACTGGAGAAGAAGGATTTTGAAAGAATTATAAAGTGTTGATTGATTCATGGTCTAATGAATCATTTCAGTGAGTCATTTAGCATCTGATTCCTTTCAGAGAAATAATTGTTTTATGCAATTTGTTTCTGTGCATGAAAAAAAAAAATCCTCACATAATAATAAAAAGAGAAAAGAGTAATTTTTCTTACAAGGCATAATGATCAAAATATTTCTACATTCTATAGTTGTATGTCACCGGGTGCAAAAAAATTTGTGCACCCTTTGAACAGTGTTCCTTTATAACATTTGTAATTATGAGCGTTTGAAAATGTTAACAGTGAGGAAGAAATAAACTGACATTTCACAATGAGTCGGTGTACTCGGTCTCTAATTACATGTGTACAGTTTGCAATAAGATATAAACTTCACAATATGCAGAGTTACTAGTGATGTCTGTTCGGACACAACAGCTAAACTTCAGATGGAACACTAATTTCCTGCTGAATAACAACCTTAACGGTTTGGGGTAGATGAGGAAACCCTCTGGTTTAAAGGCAAAGATAACACTTGTTGAAAGTTAATCTTTATCAAAACTGAGCAAATTATGTGTAAAATACAGTCGGCCCTCTACTTGCGAAAACTTCTGGGTTCGAAAAATCCAGGTTACGAAAAACATTTTCCGATATTTTCATCCTCTTTTTACGAAAAGCACCAAACGTGCCATTCAAAATTCAAACAATGCACGAGTTGCTCTCTCATTGGCTGGCTCCCAACATCCCGCCCTGATAGCCTCCCATTGGCCAGGAGGCAGCTGAATTGTACCCAGACTTCCTGTACACATACTTCCTGTTTGTCAGACGTGTGAGAGAGGAGAATTGAACAGGAATGTTGGCTCGTGAGTTCTTTTTGAGAGATCGTTGCAGTTGTTATATTTCGTTATCCATCATGGACCTGGAAAATACTAAAAAGCGGAAAAGCCTTCACTAACATTGTTTCAAACGTAATTTTTATTAATACAACCGTAACTCGGAGTGCATAAAACCCGTAATCATCTTCTTCTTCTTTTCCTTTTGGCTGTTGACACCACTACCTTCGCCTTATGCTGTGTCTCCCTGTACTCCTGTTTACTTTCTTTGGTCCTCTCTATGTCCCACTTCTTCTTAGATAACCTTTTCTTTTGTACACTCTCCTGCACTTCCTCATTCCACCACCAAGTCTCCTTATCTACTGTGCTTCCAGAGGACACACCAAGTACTCTCCTATCTGTCTCCCTGATCACATTAGCTGTAGTTGTCCATTCATCTGGAAGCACTTCCTGACCACCCAAAGCCTGTTTCAACTCCTCCTTGAAGACAACCCGACGCTCTTCCTTTTTCAGTTTCCACCACTTTGTCTTCTGCTCTGCCTTTGCCTTCTTCACCTTTCTTACCATCAGCATCATCCTGCACACCACCATCCTATGCTGTTTGGCAACACTCTCACCCACTACTACTTTGCAGTCACTGACTTCCTTCAAATGACATCGCCTACACAAGATGTAGTCTACATGTGTGCTCCTACCTCCACTTTTATGTCACCCTATGCGCCTGTCTCTTCCGGAAGAAAATATTCACCACAGCCATTTCCATCCTTTTTGCAAAATCTATCAACATCTGTCCTTCTGTGTTCCTGTCCTGGATACCAAACCTGCCCATCACTTCCTCGTCCTCTCTGTTGCCTGCACCAACATATCCATTGTAGTCTGCTCCAATGACCACTCTTTCACCTCTGGGGTTACTCTGCATCACTTCATCTAACTCACTCCAGAATCTCTCCTTCTCTTCTAGCTCACATCCTGCCTGTGGGGCATAAGCACTAACAACATTGAACATCACGCCTTCAATTTCTAACTTGAGACTCATCACTCTGTCTGACACTCTTTTCACTTCTAGAACATTCCTGACAAACTCCTCCTTCAAGATGACTCTTACACCATTTCTCTTCCCATCCACACCATGAATAAACAGCTTAAACCCTGCTCCTAAGCTTCTAGCCTTGCTACCTTTCCACCTGGTCTACTGAACACACAGTATGCCCACCTTCCTCCTCTGCATCATGTCAGCCAGCTCTCTACCTTTTCCTGTCATAGTTTCAACATTCAAAGTCCCTACTCTCAGTCCTAGACTCATGCCTTTCCTCTTCTCTCTGCCTACGGACACGCCTCCCGCCGCTCCTTCTTCGACCAACAGTAGTCCAATTTCCACCAGCACTCTGTTGGTTAACAGCACTGATTGCGGTCGTTGTTAACCCGGGCCTCGACCGATCCGGTATGAAATTTGTATTTACGGTTCGCGTTCTGTATGTTGGCAAAAGTTTTACGCCGGATGCCCTTCCTGACACAACCCTCTGCATTTATCCGGGCTTGGGACCAGCGTAAGGGTGGACACTTGTTTGTGCCACCCCTCACGGCTGCATTTTATATATATATATATATATATATATATATATATATATATATATATATACATACACACACACACACACACAAGAGCCATGGAAGGGGGGGGAGGTGCGGGCTGAAGACCCCTCCCCACTCTCTCAACCCTCACTTTTTTCTCAATTTAAAATGTGTAGTTTGTACAAGCATAGTATAACCTACATGTACACTGTGTACCGTAAATGCTTATGCACCGAGCATATAGTAATATAGTGGCTGCCTTGTAGGGAATGTACCGAAACATGGCTTCGAAACACATAAGAATATAAGCTCTGCCAGTGTCAGGCCTTGGTTCTTGGGTGCGTGTACAAGTACGAAAGGCTACGATCAGAACATGGCACACACACACAGTTTTCAAATCGCTTCGCGAGCCCTGATATATATATATATATATATATATATATATATATATATATATATATATATATATATATATTTATCGGCTGTTCCCTTCAGGGGTTACCGCAGCGAATCATCTGTCTCCACCTCACCCTATCCTCTGCATCTTCTTCTCTTACACCAACTACCTTCATGTCTTCCTTCACCACATCCATGAATCTTCTCTTTGGTCTTCCTCTAGACCTTCTGCCTGGTAGTTCCAACCTCAGCATCCTACTACCAATATACTCACTAGCCCTCCTCTGTACATGTCCAAACCATCTCAATCTAGCCTCTCTGACTTTGTCTCCAATACCTCTAACATGTGTTGTCCCTTTGATGTACTCATTCGTGTATATATATATATATATATATATATATATATATATATATATATATATATATATATATATATATATTTAAATAATAGAAGTTGGATAGAAAATGTTCTTTTTAACCATCTTCATGTGATCAATGTGAAACCACCATCCACCAAAGCAAATTTATATAACATGACATACTGTAAATGTTATGAGTACATGAGTGCACTGCGCATGCGTACACACGCTCTGCACCGGGCACGCGCAGTGAATTCCCGAAATCCAGGGGCCGCAGCTCGGTGATTGTGTGACAGACAGGCAGCTCGCGAAAAGATGTGAAGATGGCGGAGTTACAAATGCTTTTGGAAGAGGAGATTCCTGCGGGTAGAGGAGCTTTACTCGACAGCTATGCGAATTTAGAGCGAGTCGCCGAGTACTGCGAGAGCAATTACATCCAGGTAGTCACCAAATTTAAATTTATAAACAGCCTCCAGCGTTCAGCGGGAGTAGATTGCTCGTTTGGATCGAAATGATGGTCAAATCAAAAACGGCTGATCCAATAACTTAAAGAGTGTGCTATATAGGGATGACGTAATCTTTTTTGCGTCAAACGTAGTGTGCAGTGCAACACTGTAGGCTGCTGTTTGGGATTCAGCCATTAAGTGCCGTTGACTGCTGTAGAACTGTGGGAACAGCCTGTGATGCTAGGCTAACTTGGTAGCTTGGTCGACGATAACGTTGCATTATATAACAATGTGCTTACAATTAATTCATATAAACATTTTCAAAATATAAGGTTAATATGTTTCCACAATAAGGCTTATTTTTGTTTTAAACAGCAATTTTGCTGTAGGATTTATTCATAGCTAGCTAGCTATCGCCACATTAGCTTATTTTTTCACTTATAAACCAGTTTGATACTGGGTCGATATATTTAAATAAAAATCGAATTTTTACTTAAGGTGCTGTTTGTTTAGAAATTACTAGGAAAACGATCCTCGCCACACTTCATGAAGAAGTGCACCATTATTTTTTATCGAATCAGTTTACTCAGAAGTAGCTGTGGTGGTTTCAGTGAGTCTGGTCAGAATTCGTTGCTTGGTGTTGTACAGTATGTCTGTTATTCCTGTGGGAAGTGAGAGGTCGTTTCCCGTGGTGACGTCACGTGAAGATTCAACCCCTCCCACCACCACACGTGTCCATAAAATGGGATGTGAAGGTTGTCAAAAGTCACCATCACTATTTAATCACTATTTTTGGGTTGGATATTGAGACTAGATAACTAATATACAAGTGAATCCATTTTTGTTTTGGTCCAATATGGACACCACCGCTACCATCTTGAATTCTGAGCACTGGCTCAAAATCGCCATCACTGACGATAAATATATTTGGGGTGAATGTTGAGAATGAGTAACTTTACAAGCGTATCGATTTTCATCGTGGACTAATATCCAATATGGAGATCGCCGCTTTCATCTTTTTTCTCGCAGTGGCTCAAAAATGCCATCACTGATGAACATTTTTGGACTGGATGTTGGGATTGTGTAACTATGAGTGGTTTTATTTATTTATTTTTTTGCTGTGATGTGATATCCATTATGGCCACCACAGCTGTCGCCTTAAATTATTCGAACGATTGAAAACTCCATCACTGATCACCATTTTTTATGTTCATCTTAGTACAAGGCTGTTAATGTTGTTGGTGTGACATCACATTCTTGTGAGTTGCCTGGCAACTAGTGGCTCCATATTTAACTCGGGTAAGGCGAGAGAGAAAGAGGGTTTCAGAAACAGGAATTCGTAGTCTTTGGCCACTGTTCTGCTCTTATTTGTAGAATGAATAGGGTGTGCTTTGGCTCCAATAAATATAACTTCTGTAAGCTAGCATATACCGATACACACCGGTAATGTGGTCAGTACAGGCTTGCAATTTATAAATGACCTTCTTCAAATATGGGATCCACAGTTGGCAATTAGTGGTTAACAATTTTGGTGAGCCACGAGGTCCAGTACCCCGATGTCCAACTTCGAAGTTACCTTTTATAGCGTCTTATACAGTAGTAGGAACAGTCAAATTATTTAGTTGTCAGTAGTTTCATTGTAGTATCACAGCAATGTTGTTTATGCCACAATTTTACTGATTTGCTCTTGATCTCAAATGATGACATTACAGTGTACAAACAAGCACACTCAGTGAGCACAAACCTCTGCCAGGTCTAAAATAAAAAAATAAAATACACATCACCCCCTGCTGAGCCTGCTGTAATACCACACTTAAAAAAAAATAAATAAAAAAAAGGATCCACAATCTCACATTGTTAAAGAATACTTAAAATATTTCTGGATCATGAATTTAATGTGGATAATTGCCAAAATATAATGGAGTTTCTTTGTTCAAAGCAACACCTAGTAGTTAGTAAGTATTATTATTTTTCATTACAACAGACCGTTGCTATGTATAACAGCCCACATTAACAGAAGCAGAAATATCACTGAAGTCAAATTGAATGCAATGTTCATGAAGTAGGCGTGTTATGAGGGGGTAACCGACAGTGAGCTGGGTGTTTGTGCAAAATGAACTCCTTCTGACTGATTTAATACCTCGTTGCTTAACATCAAGGTCCTGTTTCCATCTCATCACTTAGTCACTCATTTGGTGAGCTGCTTAATGCTAATTGCCTTGCTGGAATGCTGGTGCCTATTGTACTGACACTTGGCTGATATCTTAGCTCACCAGACCGTCTCAGGGCAACACGCACTCGCGTCATGAGGGGAAATTTGGAACATCCTTCCTCTTTTCCTTTCGGCTTTTCCCTTCAGGGGTCGCCACAGCGAATTATCTGCCTCCATCTCACCCTATCCTTTGCATCTTCTTCTCTTACACCAACGACCTTCATGTCCTCCTTCACCACATCCATGAATCGTCTCTTTGGTTCACCACATCCATGAATCGTCTCTTTGGTGGAAATTTGGAACATCCAGTCAGCCTAATATGGAGGAAATGAGGAAACCCATGCAAGCACTCATGAGAACATGCAAACACCACACAGAAATACCCAAGTCCAAAAATCGAACCCAGGATGTACTTGCTATGAGGCGGACATGCTCTGTGTCACCCTGTCGTAGTTTATTTTAAAACTATGAGCTGTATGTAATTATTTATTGAATCACTAGCTTCTGATGAATCCAAGTAGAGAATTCAGCAGTGGTAAAAAATGTACCAGATACCCAACTGGATGTTACCAGAGCCTTGTGTGTGAGTGACGCTGGATATTCCTGTCAAGCACTTGTAAAGTGGTGAGGGACTTTAAACACGAAAGACGGGTTATGCAAAGCTTTATACATCATCTCTCTCTCCCTTAATATGGCTATGGCTTTTTTTGGTATGCTATCAAAGCTAGGGAAAAGAAGTGTGTGCGTGTGTGCGTGTGTGTGTGTGTGTGTGTGTGTGTGTGTAGCCTAATTTTCATTTTAGTAGATCAATCTAGAGGAAGTGAAATTTCTCCCTGGAGACCAGGACCCAGTTTCCCAGGATTGTTTCCCGTATCAGTTCGAATTTGTTGATTCCTTGTCGCGGCGGGAAACAGATCTGTGTCGTTTACTCTCCTGCAGTGAAGGATATTGGTTAAAACATCGTTTTTCAATGCATTCTCCTCATCTCTTTATGCCTTCTGGAACTAATCTTCTTCAACTGTGTGCTCTTCAGCGATCCGTCTATTTTTATTTCACTCTCTTCTCTCCTCCCACATTTAGACTAATTCTCCATATTGAAAAGATTGAATATGTACTGCTCAGTCATAGAAATTATATTAAAAAAAGCCATTCTGCATAAGGGAGGCTACCAAATGCAACACAAGTAAATATGTGCAGTATAATATAGACATAGATAGTGAGAGACATGCCTTTGACAACCCAGGTAGCTGCGGAGGGGGGGGGGCACCGTTTACAGTGGGACTTGGACCCCAACCTTAGGGTTGGTAATTTATCACCTTGCCACCACACAATCACTGTCCTACTTTATCACTTCATTAAGATTAATGCATCTTCCGGGCCACAAGGCGCACCAGATTATAAGGCACAACATCAGTGAATGGGCTCTGTCCATACATAAGTTGCGCCGGATTATAATGTGCATTAAGACGGACAAAATCAGATAAACCAAACTTTTTTGAACTCACAATAACTCGTCACTGTTCAGCTGTAACATAAAATAATATAAAATACACTTAGCCTCATTCACTTAACATTAACTTGCGTAACACACTTAACTTATGGTAATACACTTAATTTAATGATGCATTTAACAATGACTGTTCAGTTACTACAAACAATACAAAACAATAAACTAACTCACTTTATTCCATTTCCAAAAGTCCATCAAATTCTTCATTTTCTGAGTTTGTATTTAACAGTTGCACGATTTCAACATCAAGCGTGCCTGGATCCCTCTCATCATTATCCGAGTCATTCTCGTAGCTGTTATTTGGCTGATCAGTGATGATTCCTGCGTTGCTGAAAGTTCGGATGACACTTGAGACTGAAACCTTAGCCCAGGCGTCCATGATCCACTGGCAGATAGTGGCATGACTCTACGTTGCCTCCCTGTCTTGGTGAATGTGTGTTCACCTTCCATCATCCAATGCTCCCACGCTGCTCGCAGTTTAACTTTGAATGACCTGTTGATGCCAATGTCTACCGGTTGGGTTTATTTTGTTAATCCACCCGGAATGATGGGGCAAGCTCCGCATTAGTTTGCCTCATCAGGGTTTTAACAGTGCTCGTGAGATGGGCGCTCACGGAATCGCAGATTAACGGAGATAGAGATTTGTGGAAAAAGTTGTCAGGTCTTTTAACATAAACTTCTCTCAGCCACTCACCTATCTTCTCCTCGTCCATCCAGCCCTTTACTTCACTTTGTTCCCTTGGAAACTCCATTTGGTCTTATTTGCTTGGTGCAGGTCATCTTGCTTCCTCCACTCTTGTACCATCAATTCATTAATATTGAATTCTCTGGCAGCTGCTGTATTTCCATGTTTTACTGTGTGACTGATAGCCTTCAGTTTGAAATCTGCCTCATAAGCATGTCTCTTAAAGGGTGCCATTTTGGGGTCCTACACATACACACACACACACACACACACACACACACACACACACACCACGTGCCCTCGTGAATACATAAGCCACACCGGACTATAACGCCTACCGTCAATTTTTGATGATGTCAAAGGATTTTAAGTGTGCCTTATTGGCTGGAAAATATGGTATATAATTGTTCCCTATTAAATGAAAATGGTCTGTCAACCTAGATTTTGTTTATAATATTGTGCTTGCCCCCCTTTTTTCTCTGATAATGTAACCCATAACAAATCTCTGTGAGTGACTGGGAGGGGAGCATGTTCCATCCCTTCCTCCTATGAGACCTTGGCCTATCGGCTCCCATAGAATCTCAGTTGTGGATGGTTGCAGAATCATCCTGAAATTCAGAGTTTTATATAAAAAAAATCAATACATGCTCTCGACTGGCACACTGACAAGGTGCATGACTGGGAATCCAAGGGAGCTAATTGGCCGAGCTCTCATGGGAGGGAGGGATGGTATACACTTATTTCCCTGTCACTCACAGCCAGCCAAATATGGGAGTTTGTGAGCTCAGTGGTACGAGGCGGCAGGTAGTGCTTTCCCTCCGAGTGTGTTAGACCGACCCCAGATGCGTAGTTCGAAAAGAGGCAGGTGTCTCGCATTGCGTGTCCCATTGAGTGTGTGTGCATGCTTTCGCCCCCCCCCACCTGGTTGGTGGTGGTCATGTGATAAGGAAGGCAATACCTGATGGGTGGGAATTGGAGAAGAGAAAACTGGGCGGGGGGGACATACATTTAATTTCAAACCAAGTGAAGGGAATTTTATTTGGTGATCTCAGAGAAGCAGGTTCTTTAGGTTAAAGTCTGCGTCTATTTTTCAATATCTGTGTGCAGGTCCGTCACAAAGTGTGAGATGTCTGTTCACGTCATTAATTCTAACATTCAGCCTTTATAACAGTTATGTAATAATGAATTATTTTTGTCTTTTTAAAAAGCAAATTGCACTATCTGCTCACCAACATTTCTTCACACACACACACTTACATTTACACCCTCTCCCATTTATCATGTACTGTCTATCCAAGTGACGGCATCGCCATGGTTACACAGGCGCAACATAATCGGTGGAAAGAGACCAATAAGGTCACTGGTGTGGGTTCAGGTCCCAGCTTTCTGGAGTGTGATTGGTTTCAGTTGTAATAGAGAGAGACAGAGAGAGCTCGATATGGGGGGTAGGTAGAGTAGTTGGTGTTGGAACGCATCATTTCCTGTTAACCTGTGCCATCATGGTACCAAAGGGTATCGTTGATCAAAGACAGGTGTTAATCTTTCGTCATTGTCCTCCCTGCAGTCCCCCGATAAACAGAGAGCATTAGATGAGACGAAAAGCTACACTACTCAGTCCCTGGCCAGTGTTGCCTACCTGATCAACACGCTCGCCAACAATGTGCTGCAGATGCTCGATATCCAAGCGTCTCAGCTACGCCGCATGGAGTCGTCCATCAATCACATCTCACAGGTACAGACACACACACACACACGCAGTAGTTGTTATATCTAGTTTGATGGTGACAGATGAGACCAAATGTTGTTCTCACTCTCCAGACAGTGGACATCCATAAAGAGAAGGTGGCCAGGCGTGAAATCGGCATCCTCACCACCAACAAGAATACCTCTCGAACGCACAAGATCATCGCTCCAGCCAATCCTGAGAGGCCTGTGCGCTATATTCGCAAGCCCATCGACTACAGTCTGCTGGATGACGTAGGACACGGCGTGAAGGTACTCACGGCGCACATCGTCACGTTTAATCGCCTCTTTAAACCTGCTCTAACCCCACTGTTTACTCTTACGTGCTACTCATAAGTTGTTTATGGAATCTGCACACTTTTAACACTCTGTCTTTTCTCTCTGCTGCTTCATAACAATGTATAGTGGTTATTACGCTTCAAGGTAAGTCGCTGCTCAGGTATTTCTTTGTATACGCACGTGTGTGTGTGTGTGTGTGTGTGTATGATGTAGGTTTATGAATAAGGGCCCTCTTTACATCTTGGCATCTGATTTTTGTAGGTTAACGCCCAGAACATGAAGTCGGGGACGACTCCACGTACAGGTGCCCCCACCCAGAAACCACCCAGCCCACCAGGCCCAGGAAAGGGCACCATCGGGTATGTGTGGGGGCGTGGGTGTGAAACTGATTTCTTACTTCAGTATCGATAAAAATGGACAATACACTATCGTAATTAAAATATTATATACGGCCATATTCCTCGAGTGATAATGTATTAATGTATTTATTTTATTTTTGGGTTAACACTGGTGACTCAGTTATAATTTTGTAGAAATGCCTTTTTTTTTTTTTTTTTTGTATTTATTTATTTATTTTTTTAATATATAAATAAATCATGACGTTGATGCACTGTCCTCGCCCAGCTACCCAGGCGTCTCTAAACTAAAGCTTATTTTCCAGAATATTGCCTGGACAGTCCTGGAGAGTTCTCATCTCGGGGGAATTCTCTAACCGTGTGTGCTTTTCTCTCACGACAGGCCGTGCCGGAAAAAGGCACCCCACCCTGTCCCGTTGTCGTCCTCACAATGTAGTGTATTTCATGAGCGTGTGTTCTTTAATGCTGATGTTTTGTTCCTTTAACTGTGTGCTCCTCCTCTCCTCATACCCTGCTCCTTCACACTGTCACCATGGTAACACAGCTGTCAATCACAGTTACAAATCACCAGATGTCATTAAGGGATGAGGGGAGGGCGTGATTGTCAAGAGATGTTAAAATTGTAACCTCGCCCTCACCCCATCCCGGCAGGCGCCACTCCCCCTACAGGACGCTTGAACCCGTGCGTCCCCCAGTCGTTCCTAATGACTATGTGCCGAGCCCGACCCGCAACACTGCTCCGCCCCTCCAGAGCCCAGCACGCAACGCCTCCATTAATCAGAGGACCCGCACGTACAGGTATACCCACACACAAACACAACAACAACAACAATTCACACTTGGCACTCACAGGGACAGAATTCTGTCCATGCAAACATCCGTTCCTTATCCACCCTCTTCCGTTTTTCACTCCCCTTCTCTCTCACCCTGTGTGTTGTTATCCTGTCTTTCTTTCCGTCTCTCGTCTCAGTGGAAATCACTAACCCGCCGCGTGCTAACTTCTTCCTCCCGTGTTTTTCTCTCTTCAGCTTTCTTGCTTTTTCATCCCCCAACCGTTCAACTGTTAGGAAGATCTCTCGCTCGCTTTCTCTTCTCTCACACTTTCTGTTTCTCTTTCAGCATCTCTCTCCTCCTCTTTGTCTCTCTGAGCAGAACTCTTACTCCCTGACTTCTTAAGGATCACCTGAAAGCCAAGGACACCGTGAGATACTATGCTAAATGCTCTCAGGATTTATCATTACTGCGTGCTGTCTTTGGGAAGAAAAAAAAAGATAACTAGAATAAAACGCCGACACTCGAGTTTCTGAGCTGTAATGCACTTGGTGTCCTGCTCCACGGTGCTATTCTAAACCCTTTTAAAGTGTTCTGTTTCTTTCCTGTGGCTTTCCCTTACAAAGCCAATTGATCGGCGTTGCCTGAAGGACATTTCTAGCTGTCGTCCTGCCAAAGGTTACCTTCCCCAAAAAGTAGAGACATGCTATTGAGTGAATGTTTTATCCTCGGTACTGAGCTAAGCCTGATTTATTTTGTTGTTGTTTTTTCCCTTCCCTGATGAGTGCTTGATTGTATGTGAGTGGACATTTTAAAATCTTGTTCATCTTCTTTCTCTCACCAATGTCAGCAGTGGCAGTAGCGGAGGAAGTCACCCAAGCAGTCGTAGCAGCAGCAGAGAGAACAGTGGAAGTGGCAGCGTGGGCGTGCCTATTGCCGTGCCAACGCCAGCCCCTCCCACCGCTTTCCCAGGTAAGCCCTCGGATGACTTCCTATTTTTTAAGTGTGCAAGTATCTAAAGCGCAGCCCCGAGGTATACAGTCGACTTGCATTTCCTACAGGGAATACTTCACCATGCTCAGTGAAATGTTACATATGATGAATGAATGGACAGATGGAGAAATGAGCGAGAGAAAGAGATAATGAAATTAATGCTAGTTTGAAAAGATGGATGCACGGAGGAAAAAAGGATGAATGAGGCAGAAGGGTGGCACAGTGGTGTAGTTTGCTTAAACCAAGAGGGTTTGGGTTTGATTCCCAGCTCGGGCACTTCCGTGTGGAGTTTGCATGTTCTCCCCGTGCTTGCGTGGGTTTCCTCTGGGTGCTCTGGTTTCCTCTCACAGTGCAAAAACATGCACACCAGGTTAATTGACTGTTCCAAATTGCCCCTAGGTGTGAATGTGAGTATGAATGTTTGTGTGAGTGTCGTCCTGGCGAGCTGTCCAGGGTGTACTTTGCCCGGAGTCGACTGAGATGTTCGCCAGCCTCCCTGAAACCCTAAATAGGATTAAGCGGTTCAGAAAATCAATGAGTGAGAAAGGCAGCACGTCCGCCTCACAGCAAGAGGGTCTGGGTTTGATTCCCAGCTCGGGTGTTTCAGTGTGGACTTTGCAGGTTCTCACCGTGCTTGCCTGGGTTTCCTCTCTGTACTCCGGCTTCCTTCCACAGTGCAAAAACATGCACAGTAGGTTAATTGGCTGTTACAAATCACCCCTAAGTGAGACTGTGAATGATTCTGTGAGTGTTGGCCCTGCAACGACCTGCAGGGATGACAACAGCAAAATATATTTTCAGCTGAACTTTAGCGGGGAAGGGGGGTGTCCAGAGCGGAGCCTGTTTGGTATCTACAGTTGGGCAACATGTCATCTAATGCATAGACTAATTGGAATATAGTTTTATTTATAAACATATATGTATTTGCAATATAATATATACACAGAATTGAGAAATAGGTCAGCCATGGCTCTCTGTTTTGTGTTGTGTAAATGAAAGATGAAAAATATTTCCTGTAAACCACTCTATAAATTTATGAAACATTTTCAACTAATTGTCCCAGCCTGCTAGTTACTAATTAATGTTGAGATACTACTCAGGTAAATAACAATCACTGTGGATTAGTTTATATGACAACCATCACCAATGTATTGAGTATTTTCAAATTGAACACTAATTACAGTCAGCCCCCTACTTACGAAATGAATCCATTCCAGAGCCTTTATCGTAACGCGGGAGTTTCGTAAGTAGGGGCGCATTTTACATGTAAAATGCCTGATTTGTGACAAAGGGTCCCAAGACTACCCCATAAACCCTTTAAAAATGATAAAAGTACACCAATTTTGTATGAAATATGTGTTAAAAGTAAAAGAAAATTATTTATTAAACCATTTAAACATTTCAACATATTAAATCATTTTATTAACATATCTATTAATTAAACCATTATTAAACATTTTTTATTAACACACACACACACACACACACACACACCTGTTTCTCTCTATCTCTCTCGCTGTCTCTCTCTCACACACACACACACACACACACAATACAGCACACTTTAAATGTGTATTGTATACACATTCAATGTTTATTGTGGCGCTGTGGGCCACGCCCACAAGCAGAAAGCCAGAGCATTTTAAGAAGTGCAATTCAAAGTGCATTCCCTGCTTGACAGATCTGAGGTCCAAACTCAACTTTAACTTGATTCCTTGAGGGATCGGATGTCCAAATGAGCCGCGTTTTGCTCACATGCACATTTTATTAAACATTTACTGAATTAAACAACTTAAAAAGCTAAACTAAAGAGTTAAGCCTTCTTTCATCTCTGATTGACTCTGTAGACAGTCTCTCTCTCTCTCTCTCTCTCACACACACACACACACACACACACACACACACACACACACACACAAAATTTGGGCTCACCCAAATGCAACGCGCAGCTGATGGAACAATTCTATTTAAATGTGTAAATGGACGGGATGTTTTATTTAAAGCGGAATTACAGTACCTGTTTGAAAGATCAGAGGTCCTCATTCAATATTAACTTGC
Source organism: Plotosus lineatus (assembly GCA_024760905.1). NCBI lineage: Eukaryota > Metazoa > Chordata > Actinopteri > Siluriformes > Plotosidae > Plotosus > Plotosus lineatus. The sequence continues at coordinate 2,965,601 of CM045730.1, read as the reverse complement.
TTCCTTGCGAGATCAGAGGTCTTCTCCCATGGAGCACTCTGTTTTAATATTGTGCTGAAATAATTGCCTCAGTCACTGTATTTCCACTTTAAGGTCTCCTTCTGGTTCAATATCGTCCCGATTGTAGAGAGGTTTCGGCGATAACGAAATATAACGCTGCATGATCAATCTCAAAACAAGCCAACAGTCAACTCTCCTTCATGCGTGTGACAAACAGGAAGTATTGGTAACAGCTGTCTCCTGACCAATGGGAGGCCAGTGGGGCGGGATGTTGGGAGACAGCCAATGAGAGAGCAACTCGTGCATTGTGTGAAATTTTGATTGGCACGTTTGAATTTTCAATGGCGCATTTAGCGCTTTTCGGAAGAGGACGTTGTTTTCGTATCCCGGGGACGAAAACTTAGGAAAATGGTTTTCGTAACCCGGAATTTTCGTACCCAGGAGGTTTCGTAAGTAGGGGGCCCGACTGTACTTATGTTTGGCTGCAAAAAAAAAAGAATAAAATGAAAATAAAATTACCATACACATTAAACTGTTATCAACAATGCGAGTAAGTTTATCACACAATGCTTTTACCAATACAGATTACTTTTATTAAGTTACATATCAATGGGATTTTACGTAATCTAAACGAAATAAATATTTAGTAATTACCTCTGAGTGCGCTTGACTGTATGCCATAAGTGCAATACATCCGCGAGATCCATAATTGATCAGGCCGTTGCAATAAACACAGAAGGCCTTGCCGGCGACATCAGATTTCTTTATGAAACTCGCCAAAGGTTCCGATACGTTCTGAGTCTGTTTGCCGATTTTCACCTCAAATTTCACAATGTTTTGTAGCCATTCCCACTTAAACTTATTCTTAACATCCTTATCTATTTCTAACACGCGAGATTCCTCTTCTTTTGTTAAAGTTCGCACTATTTTTCGGGATTTTCTAACCAGACATTCTTTTTGTACAAACACAACTTTTTGCATTGAGCCCAGTCACTTTACATTGTAAAGCTTAAAACAGCCAATCAACGAGTGGTTTACAGTATGTGAGGCCCTCCACCGAAAGTAGATGCTTGTTGCAAGTTCACTTGCTTGTGCTTGAGAGAAAGCGCGGCTTATCCGGACCTCTGATCTTTCAAGTGAGCAAGTGCGCCGTTGAATACTTGTTTAGTACTCAGCCTTCACTTGCTCACTTGACAGATCGTAAGTCCAGATAAGCCGTACTTTGTCTCATAAACACCATACGTCACTTGTTACAAGCGCCTCCTTTAGATGGCCCTATACCCCCCGCTAAAATTTTCTCCCCAGATTTAGACGATTCACAGAAATGGCCAATTTGAGACAAAAACTGCGGATCTGCGGAAAATTGTTATCCCAGGACCTGACTAGCTCTCCACGGTGTACCCCAAGATGGACGCCAGCCTCCCCGTGAGCCTAATTAGAGTTAAGCATCTTGGAAGATGAATGAGGATGAATGACTGAGTCAAAGAGAGATTAACATGGTTGAGGTTAGCATGGGTAGTTAGAAAAATGGTAAGAATGTTATAAAAAAGGGTAGAAGAATAGATGCATAGTGAGTGAGACAAAGAAATAGAAATAAAATACCTGTTAACCTGAAAAGGGATGGATGGAACAGCTGGATGAACGAGGTAGTCTTTATTTCAACAGTGGAATCTTTTATGTTTTCATGTTCTCTGTTTAGGTAAAAGGAGTAATAATCATTGGCTTGCCATTGGAAGAGGTTATTGATGACTGAAAAAAAAATGAGAGGGGGAGATGGATGGATAGAGGAATGAAGAAGAGGGAAACAGGGATGAATGAAGGAAACAGTTGATAATGAAGAGCTGTGTAAATTTTGGGAATAATTGTGCATGGCTGATGATCTATGCTCTGTGTCTCAGCTCTTTCTTTTCCTCTTTGCTCCTGATCTCTCTCTCTCTCTCTCCGTTCTTCCCCTCTCCCTCCTCTTCTTCTTTTGCTCCGCTCCCTCGCTCTGCGGCCTGGTCTGTAGCAGGTACTGCCTCCACCCCCCCGAACCCTCCCAAGCCCCCTCCCAGTGTGTCTATCCCGGCTCCCCCGGCACCACCACCTCCTCCTACCCCTGAACCCGCACCTCCTCCTCCTCCCCCTCCTACTCCCCCTGAGATCCCTCCTCTCCCACAACTGCCCCCTAACACTGGCACCGGCACCGCGCAAGGTGAGTCATCCCTTCTTCCCAAATCGCCATGTCCCTCCTCATTCATCAAGAAAGTTGTGTGTGTGTGCGTGCGTGCATTTCTCTTCATCCCAGGTTTTTATGGCTTGGTTTATTTCTGTATAGATTTTGATTTCCTGCCCTGAAGTGTCAGGTTTATCATTGATTGACACCTTGCCCCTCCCTCCTTCTCTACCTCCCTGTTCTCCTCCTCCATGGTTTTTTGGTCTGGTGTGTATTTTTATTGCCCCCTTGTATTGTGTAAGCAAAGCGGGTTCAAATGAACACTCTGGAAATATCAGATTAACGTAGCTGGGCCAAAAGTGTTTGGACACCACCGGACACGGCCACGATCACTTGAATGTAGTTTTCTGTGCTTTTATTTTTATTTTATTTATTATTTTTTTAAATATATTTATAAGTTGGCTATAGTGTTTAGCATGTCTGCCTCACAGCAAGAAGGTCCTGGGTTTGAGGCGGGGCGTTTGCATCTCTTCCCCATGCTTTAATGTGGGTTACTTTTGAATACTCCGGTTTCCTCCTGCAATCCAAAGACATGTACATTATGCTTACATTAAACATGCATTGGCGGCAGAGATAGGCTCCAGCCTCATTGAGGTTTTTTTTTTTTTTTTTTTTTAAATAAAACAAGTTAAAATCAGATTGTGATATTAATTTTATTCTGATCTATTGGGGTTGTGTACAAAGGCAGGGGCTCAAATTGTCCAAATACTTATGGACCCAGCTGTGCATCCACCTTTATGCATATACTGTATTTGTGAATGCATGTAAACACATTTTAAAGTAGTATGTGCCACTCTGGAACAGTGTGGTCTGATTGGCTTGCAGTTTGAAGCTCATTGGTAAATTATTTATTTATTTTAGAAGTAATATGAAGCGATATGACGTATGATGACATCATCAATGCAATGATTACTTGTTGGCTTCATCAATCAGGCACTGTGTGTGTATTTCACGCTAAGCAATCTACACTCCTTTGATTTTGAATGTCCTCGTATTTTATCTCCTAGGAAACGGGCCTCAGTTTTACAGCATGAACCGACCAATGACGCGGCAATCCACGCCCTCGGTGGGTGGGTCCCTGCCATATCGCCGGCCGTCCTCGGTCACCAGTCAGCCGAGCAATATACCTCAGAACACTCACGCAAACATGAGCCAGACACAGCTTAATGGAGGGCCACATTACAACCAGAACCAGGGTAAGCTGGGTTATATTTGTTTGTTTTTCAAAGTGACCAGCACGAAACATAACGACCTAAAATAATTCGACGTGCAATTTTTTTCCTCCCTCCCCAAATGTCTTATTCCTTTTACTCCGTCATCTCCGGTAGCCCCAATGGCTCCGCCTCCTCCCTCAATCTTACAGATCACACCCCAGCTGCCTCTGATGGGCTTCGTGGCTCGGGTCCAGGAGACTAGTGAGTCCTCCCAGTGCACTCTTTCTAATAATAGATACAAGATTTGTGTGCGTGTTAACAGTTTTGTGAATCGTCCCAACTAATTCACTCGTCTTTTCCTGACTCAAGTCTCAGACACTCCTCCTCCCCCACCCCCTGTTGAAGAGCCGGCATTTGTGGACTCGGCCCCACCCCCACCTCCACCAGAGGACTATGAGGATGAGGAAGGAGACGAGGACGAAGAGTCATCAGTGGTGGAGTACAGCGACCCGTACGCAGAGGAGGATCCGCCGTGGGCTCCACGCAACTACTTGGAGAAAGGTTTTAAAACCAGATAGTTAATTTCTAGCCATAGCTTGAACGTGAGAAGCTTCAAGAAGTCCCACAGTGCAGTCAGTGTTCAAGCATGTTTATGATTATAGTAGCTGGGGCAGTACATACGAATCTATAACTAGAAAACATGTGTATGGGTTATATGGCTTGGGGTGGGGCTAAACATTATTATGCAATATTGCTCATACTAGTAGTAATAATGTTCGGCACAGTAGTGTAGTGGTCAGCATGTCCGCTTCACAGCAAGAAAGTCCTGAGTTCGAGTCCCGGGCTCGGTGAGAGCGTTTCTGTGTGCACTTTGCATATTCTCCCTGTTTTTGTGTGGGTTTCCTTCGGGTACAATTTGGTCCACTATAGTAGAGATTAAATAATAAAGGGTTAATTGATGCTAACATTTCCTGAATGTGTTGTCCCCCCCCCCCAGTCGTGGCGATCTACGACTACGCGCGTGATAAAGAGGACGAGTTGTCCTTCCAGGAAGGAGCAATCATCTATGTCATAAAGAAGAATGACGATGGCTGGTTCGAGGGTGTCATGAGCGGCACCACGGGGCTCTTCCCTGGAAACTATGTCGAGTCCATCATGCATTACGCTGACTAAGCCACCAGGTTGAGCTACTCTCCATATCTCTCTCTCTCTCTCTCTCTCTCTCTCTCTCTTACACACACCCACTTCCTCACTCTTGTCATCCAGTCTCTACCAAAAACCTTCCTCTTATGCACACATGCACAGAACTCATCACAAAGGAACATCTGGATGCATGATAAAGAGGACGATAAACATGTTATATTTGTGAAGAATAATTTCCAAACTTGGCTCTGTATTATTAGTAATGAGAGCGAGAGAGTGAGTTTGTGTGTGTTGGTGATTGATATCAGAAAGATTTAGTCTTAAAGATTTGTGTCAACGGTTTTTGTCTTAATTTGAGTTTAATACAAACACATGTTCCTGCTGCTGGTTTTCCTGATACTAAGTGAACTGGGCTCTTCTCTGCCCCCCCCCCCCCTGGCCGAGGGATTTACCGAAGAACAGTGGGACAGGACGGGACATCACACCCCCCCCACCCCGAGCTCCCCCTTTACCGCCTCTTATTCGGACACTCAGTGTTGTGGACATAAACATGATCAGCGCACCTAAAGGATTTCAATTTCTTTCACTACCGAAGGACTGGGGGAGCGTCCGATTCAGGGCGGGGGCTGCTCTTCCAGATTTTGACTTTTGATATTAATGATGTCTGTGCAAACAGCCAATCAGAGCTGTGTCAAGAAAAGAGTTGTGGCCTGTTTGAACAATTTCAGCCTGGCAGTCATCTTTTAAAGGAAAAAGGAAAACTCTGGTCTGAAACACGTTAAGTATGTGTAATGCGTTAACATTTTACGTGATGTCACTTCGGGTTGTTATTGTTATTGGAGGAAAAACAAAATGGCTGCTTTGCTTTTCTATTACTATCAGCGAAACATCTGGTGTGGAGCAGTAAAGACATCATTGATGCACTAAAAGAATGAATAGCATTTGCGCTAAGTTATGTCCGCGACTCGGCTAGTCATTGAGATGACGTTGATGAAGTCAGGATTCGTGCTTAAGCTGCTACCAGTTTTGTACAGAGTAAATTACTCAAATGGCGCCGCATGATTGTCTTTGTGTCACATTTGTTTAATGGCATTATGGGTAATCTGGAAATAAGTTGTTGTGGTTCTCCAAACCATTTGTCGTTTACTCCACGTTTGCTTGGACTGGAAGTTGTTTTCGTCCACAATTTTTGTCGGCGGTCCGAATTCTCTTATTTCTGCAATTTCAAGACTTACACGAGAGCAGCCTTTCTGGAAGAGCTGCACACCTGCATATAAATACAGAATATGACAATGGACATTTTTACAGCACAGTTCAACCGAGGTCGTCCCCTCATTTCTGTCGCAATGCATCTCTCGCTCCTCACGTCTTTTCCTCATGAGCGAGGAATGTTAGGATGCGGTTGTAGGGATTTGAGATACCCTCGTACTGTACGAATGATACACGCGGTGGAGTTTTCCTTTCGTCCTTATGGGCAGAGTTTTAAAGATGACATTTCATTTCATGATTTTCCGTTTTGTTTTGTTTTTTGCTCTTCTCTTTATTCCACTTTGTCACTTTACAGTCTTTAGCAGTAGTTTATACCAAAGGATTCCTTCTGATGTGAACAGTCAAGTCATCAGGACCCGAGATTCATATTCCCATTTCCTTTGTTACCATCTGATACTTTTTTTTCCCGTGTTTGTGTGTGATAAAGCTATTGAAATGAAGCTCGTGCCATAAAGAAGTGTTTTCTAGCTAGTCAGAGATGTTTATGAAGATATTTAACAATTATTCTTTTACAATTCCCACCACTGTTCTTTGTGATGATGAAACTATAATGATGATAATACTATGTTGGAAATTTGTTTTTTAATGTCACTACAACCAGCTGTTGACTTACAACACAACACTATGTACTCCACGACAACACTACAGTACTATATTGCGTATATTATTATTTTTAAACAATGACTGAATAATAGAAACACATGTTCACCGGCAATAACATTTGCACACACAGAAGAAAGCACAAGCGGTTGTGTGATTGGGGGGGAAAGAAAGAAACCTTCCCAAACTGCTGAGCCGTGGTTTGTTCTCCTCAATCTTAGTTACATTTTTTTTCTTTTTATAAACACTGAGGTACAACAATGTCTGTACATGTTAGGTGTGTGTGTGTGTGTGTGTGTGTGTGTGAGAGAGTGTGGGGTGTGGACCTGATGTGAATTATTTGCATTTGATGGAGGGTTTGTGACTGTGTGTGAACCGACTCCTGCATGTTGATTTCTGTAACTTTTATTACAATTATTATTATTATTATTATTATTTTGCTGATGGAGAATAAACTGGATTAATCTAGTCTGCACAACTCGCCTTCTCTGCATCACGTGTTCGATTCAATATTAAAGGGGATGCAGGAAGAAAACCTCTTCACTGCCCTTCTTAGATGTAGTGTGTACATCTTTATTTTTATACAAAAAAAACCCTCATGTTGTTAAAATAACAAAAAGAAACGAAACCAAGCATGTGGATCCCGTGTGTGTGACTTTTGTGTACAGTATGTTTTATACCCCGTCCAATTTTCAGTTTTGATTTTCATGAAAACGAAATAACTTTCATGAACTATTTAAAAAAACTGATTAAATTCAACACATTACATTTTTAATTTAAAGATGCATGTGCTGTCCACCTTTTATTTTCTCATTATGATTACTTTAGTTCTGTTTTTCCATGGTTGCATTTTGCTCAAAAAAAAAACCTGAGAATAAAATTTATATATATATATATATATATACATATATATATACACATATACATACACACATACAGTTTCTATCTATATATATATATATACATATACATATATATATACACATATACATACACACATACAGTTTCTATCTATATAATGTGCCAGTCACCTCCCCAATTTTTTTTTGTGATGTTACATTTCTTTGTTTCATCTGAATTTTTCAATCTTGTTCTATAATTATAGAATTTTATTTAACAGAGCTCACATTTTGTATTTCTAGTGCTGTCTCCCTCAGTTTTGGTTTTTCAATTTTACTTCCCCCTTAAAAAAAAAAAAAAAAAAGTTGAACCTCAGATTCAGGAGGAAGGTGGTTTTCGCCCTGGCCACAGTACTCTTGACCAACTCTATGCACTACAGGATCCTGGAATGGGCGATGGGAGTTTGCCCCATCTGTCCACATGTGTTTTGTGGATTTAGCAAAGGTGACCGTGTCCCTCGTGCCAGCTTGTGGGGCGTGCTCTGGGAATACAGCGTTTCGGACCCATTGATACGGGCCATTAAGTCACTGTATCACCAGAGTCAGAGGTTGGTTCGCATTGGTAACGGGTCAAATTCGTTTCCAGTGGGAGTTGGTGTCCACCAAGGCTGTCCTTTGTCACCGATTCTGTTCACAACTTCTATGCACAGAATTTCTAAGCGCAGCTGTGGCATTGAGAGGTTCTGTTTTTGTGGCCATCAAATCTCATCTCTGCTTTTTACGGATGACATTATCTTTTTGGCTTCATCAATCTAGCTCCTCTAGCTCTCATTGAAGCAGTTCGCAGTGGAGTGTGAAGCTGCTGGGATGAGAATCAGCAC
>CM045730.1:2907500-2952500 GCA_024760905.1 Plotosus lineatus | reverse complement strand
ATAGGAAAAGCGATTATATAACTCGGCACTAACGCGCTCGCTCTTATTCCTATTCAAACCTACCAGCTGTGTCGATCTGCTCTGGAACACGACACAGTAACAGCTCGAGCAGATGGTTCAACGAAACCGCTTTGCCGCTGATGGTCAAAATACGGCACGCAGCGAATGTTTCCTATTTCCATTTCATATTCAGCAAACATTAACTCATTAGCACCAGAGTGGAAGTGTATCTACTGATGTGACCAGAGCAACAGAACCTACAGTAACCACTCATACACACACAGCACTCAGGTTTACATGCTGATGAAAGCAGAGGCTGCTGGGGGATTTCCAGGTAAGTGATTTACAGATACAGACGTTTGTAACCAGACACTGATTCCCCACCCTCTCAAGACTTTTCTAAAACAGATGATCCTTGAAGGAAGGAGTTTCCGGTGTCCGTTTCGGGACAGTCCTTGTCTGGGGTTGCTTGGTCACATGACACATTACAGAAATGTTAAGCTCAGGAAAGCCTTGACGATTTCTATTGACATGCCCCGAGTGGTAGTAGTACTATGTTGGGCACTGCATTATGGGTATGTTGGAGACAGCATGACTTCTACATCTGTGGCAGGGGCATTCAGGACTATTTCAGGTGGATTCCACTATGAGGTTTTCCTGAGCAGAGTGGCAGCCGTATTGCTTCCCGAGAGCAGAGCTGTTTAGAACTTAGCTTACTGTAAAGCTACAAACAAAGGCTAGTGAGTGTCACATGATTATTAATCCAGAGACCACAAATTCCTATTCAGGGAGCTAATGGGCCGAGCTCTCACGGAGCGGAGGGATGGCATACGCTGATTTCCCTGTCACTCACAGTGATAACCAGCAACTCATGGGCGTCTGGGAGCTCATTCATACAAGGGAGTATTTTCCCTCTGAATATGTTAGACTGCAACCAAGTGCTTAAGCACCGCAGTTCGAAAAGAAGTGGGTGGCTCACGTTGCATGTCACTGAGGGAGCGTTCATCCTGAATGCTTTCACCCCTCCCTGTTGAGTAATGGTTGTGTGATAAGGAAGGCAATACCTGATGGCTGAGAATTGGATTTGTCTACAATTATGGAGAAAACGGGGGCTACAAACAATCAATTTTCACTTGGAAACACCTTCTTTGATGCTAAACATCTATAGAAAGCAGAAAGTATGTGCTGTTATAACGCAACCCAAATACAAATACAAAACCCACTTCACCTCCGGCAACATTTCTGCAAAAGCTGTTGCTAAAACGGTGCCCGGTGCATCTGAGGCTATTTTTAAATAGCAGATACTGCCAGAGCCATGAATAGAAGTTTAATACAGATGCTCCTCGACTTACGTTTTTTCTTTTTTCAAAAAAAAAAAAAAAAAGTCAAATTTTGAGTTTAGACGTACCTATGTAGTATGCTGACATAATGACACTGCATTCATTGTTTACAAACTACAGACTGAGTGTGTGTGTGTATATATATATCAGTTCTATAGCGTGTGACCCTTGTGTTAAGACGTGGTCTCTGTGATCTTTGTGTTTACACTGTTTTGCGGACTTTTGTAACCCGAAGCAAATCTGGTCGGTCAGAAGTGTGAGCCTACTAGCATGGGTGCAAGTCTCATACACAGAGATGAATTAACTATCTGCTCAGAACAGCACAATCTACCATGCATACTCAGTTAAGCAAAGAGAGTTGTAATATGAATGAAAACCCGAATCCACAAATTACAGAACAATTACAGATATTTATTATCTTTTAGCAGAATCCTAAGAGTGTATACTTTATTTTTATATTAATATTCATTAAGATTTGTACTTGTTCTTTGTATGCATCTCTTGAATAAAGTTTACTTACTTACACAAAAGAAAGAACTCTCCGCTTTGCTGGGATTCACATTAGTGCAGGCTGTGTTCTAAACGAGTTCAACCGCATCCGACCGGAAGTCCATATAAGTACACTACTTTTGCAAGTACACTACTTTCGGTATTGAGCGCATCACATATTGTAAACTAATATCAATAAATACATATTCAATGCTATAAATCAGGGGTGCCCAATACGTCGATCGCGATCTACCGGTCGATCGCAAAGGTAGTGTGGGTAGATCGCATGGCATTAAAACTTAGACGTCAGCCTATCATCCTCACTATACAGTTTGTCACTTGAAAGACAGTCGGTCTGACCTATCTGACCTTTTCTGACGCATGCGTCACTGCGCATGTGCAAATATTGGCGCACGCTAGCAAGCTAGTGAGTTAGGCTCCACTTAAAGTCTTCTAAACTTAAGGGCATAAAAATGAGTGGGGGAGCATCAAAAATTGCAACACTGTTTCACCTGAACTCTTCTGGAGTGGAGGATGAGATTCTGACACTACAAGCCGACATTGAGCTGAAGTCCAGACCTCATGGACATTTCTGGAACTTACTCACAGAGGAAAAGTACCCCAACATGATGAAATGTACAACATCCTTGACTGCATTATTCGGCTCCACTTATTTATGTGAGTCAGCCTTTTCCCACATGAAGATCATTAAGTCCAAGTACCGTTCCACCATGACTGATGATCATTTGGAAGTATGCTTGAGTCTGGCTATCAGCAGCTACTGTCCGGATTATGCATCCCTGGCTGAGTTCATTCAGTGCAAGTCATCAGAGTAAGGTAATGACAAAAAATGTACAGAGTTGTATTGAACAATATGGGTTCACGCAGTTATAAAAGGTACACTGACATATATGGTTCATATAAATAATTCTCAATATATTTATGAATAAATATATGTTTTGCAATTTTATAGTAGGTAGATCATTTTGACTTGGTCATTTTGCAAGTAGCTCGCATGCTGAAAAAGTGTGTGCACCCCTGCTATAAATACTTATAATAACAAATATTAAAAAATAATGCATATGATGTAAAAATATAAATACTCACACATAGATTCGCGTGCATGCACTCAGATGCACACCTCACAAAAATGTAACTATTTTTGATGGGAGGTGTTTGTTTGTTTGGGGTCTTTTTTGCTTATTTGGTCTTGTTTGCAGCATTTTCCTTAACTTTTCTCTCTATTCTTCCTTAATTTCCTTATTTTTTAATTCGGTGAATATTTTTAGGAAAAAAAAAAAAACCACGAAGCACGAAGTAGTGACAGATTCCTGTAATAACAATTAAGCATTCAAAAATAATGCACAAGATGTAAATAAATATATAAATACACACACATGCAGATAGATGTCTGCACACACGCATGCACTCAGACGTACACCTCGCATAAAAATGTAAGTAGTTTTGTTTTTTGCTTTTGATTGCCTGGGTTTTTATTAATTTTTTTTTTTCATAACTGGCCTTGTTTTGTATCATTTTCCTTAACTTTCCCCCTATTTTTCCTTAATTTCCTTATTTATCAATGAATATTTTTGAAAAGCTCGCAATGCACTGAAGCTGCAGAAACTGAAGCACGAAGTAGGGAGAGATCACTGTACTTGCATTATGCCTGAATGTCTGAGACTGATCGGAAACATCGGCCTACACGCCGATCAGATTGGACGCACTGACAAAGTTAGATGTGGAATAAACCACTCAGAAGTGTGCACTGCCAAGAAACAATTCAACTACAGTGTGGTGCAGGGAGTCGGTGTCACTGCTTATATCCTGAAGTTGTTTCATTTCCTCTATTCGCATGACCTGAAAAGTGTTTCATTCCTCCCGAGGTCAGCTGTCATCATTGCAAGATTGGCGACCAAGCAAAGAGCGCAGAGTCAGAAATATAAGCATAATGATAATTAAATAGACACATTTAAAGACAGTGACTGGGTGAAACTCTTTTCCAAGGAATCTTTTGAAATGATTTAGAGAATCAAAACCAAGTGTTGTGTCTTGTGGAGGAAAATTACCAACAACAGAGGAGCGTCATGTGACCTCAACCAACATGCAGGTATTGACACACCATACAGCTGATTATTTTACAATGAAGACAATCTGAAGTATTATATTCCTCTAATACCAAAGTCAACATGAACATATTCCTATTATCATTGAGCATTGTTGGTATTGAGGTTTTGCACGTGACGTCACAGGGTCACGTGACTTTGTTTATCTGCCATATTGGACAGCATGATCCGGATGGCGCTCGCTCATTAAACATCGCTAAACATTTTAAAATAAGTAATAGTGGTTCAACATTACCCAACTGGATGTTGTTTGTCGGTTACTAACTTCCCCGGAGTGATAGAAAATAAGCAGTGAGTATGGTTGTATCGTGTTGCGCTGTTGGCTGTGCAAATAGACAGAGGAGTAAAGCCTGCACTGTCATTTTATTGTTTTCCATTTGACCCGGAGAGAAAAGCTAAATGGATCACAGCGGTAAATAGGAAAGACTGGAATCCTGCAGAATACAATAGAATATGAAGCGAACACTTTGTATCAGGTAAATATACATTATTATATAGGGCCTAGGGTGGCTATTGTCATTGAGGTAGCATCCGGTAAAAATAAAATTGATGCTATAAAAATTTAAAATACATATATACACTGTATAGGCTTATAAATAATTTATACAACCATTATAAGTACTGATAATTTTAAGCGCTTGTTTGTGTAGGTCTATTTGGGGATAGAACACGCACCTTTGCCGTTATGAAGTGGTCGCCTCTCTTCCCGGTCCTGGCTCCCATTGTTGCATACAGCTTACAAATCCGGCAATAAAATACTTGTAAGCTTCCATTGATTTGTAAGCTTTTAACTCTTTGCCAGTTAATGGAGAGTGACACGGTGGCGTAGTGGTTAGCATGTCCGCCTCACAGCAAGAAGGCCTGGGTTCGATTCCCAGCCTGGGCGTTTCTGTGTGGAGTATGCATGTTCTCCCCGTGCTCACGTAGGTTTCCTCCGGGTGCGCCGATTTCCTCTCACAATCCAAAGACGTGCACAGTAGGTTAATTGGCCGTTCTAAATTGCCCGTAGGTAATTCGTGCAGAAGGCAATGGCAAACCACTGCACTAATCCTGCCAAGAAAACCTCCATGAAGATGATAACCAGGGGCTGGTTGTTCAAAACACGGTTATTTTTTAACCACTGGTTGAGTAGAGCTAACCGACCGTTAAATTTAACGCTGCCGTTATCTTGTTGTTCAAAACTTGGTTAACTTTAATCGAGTGTTAACTTGACGTTAAAGTTAACACACCTAAGGATCTCCGTTAAATTTTTAATAGTGTGCTTAACTTGCAAGATGACGTTCATGGCTAACGCTGCATTCATGATGCCGCCCCAGCGGGGGTGGATTCTTATAAATATTATTACAGTATTATAGTTCAACCAAAAACATTCTCAAATATATTTTAAACTACATCTGCAAGTACATGTGCTAAATACATTTACAAATTGAGCTTAAAGTTATTTATCTATTCCAAGGCACAAACAAATATTAATCATATTTACCGCACAAAAACATACTATTAATTTTATAAAAGTACTGAGCATTAGGCTGCAGATCCAGGCTGGATGGATTATGATTATTTTATCCATTCATTCTCCGTGTGTCAATATTTGTGTTCTAACACACGTGCAGGAGCCGGAGGCAGGACTAACAAACTGTGCTTTATTCTCACACTCAACTTTGTTTGATTGACAGTGGTCAGCTATTATTGCTTACTGATAATATGTTTGTTGATCAGTCAGCTCGGGCCTCGGGCCGAAGTTACACGTTAACTTCCGGTTTACTTCCTGAGTCAAGTCATGCGGAACTTATCTCCAACTTTCTCTTCAATAACAGTCATTAAGTTTATTTATAAGATTGTGAATACACAATTTCTTGTAGAGCTGAACTCAACTCCTGCTGTGGAAGGTTGCACGTGCAACCCCCCCCAGCCTACGCCCTTGATCAGCTGCCTTCTGATGTTTCAGCAGCTGATACCGGGTTGGGTAGCACTGTACTGTATTCATTGCAGACTTTGCAGATATGTAACACCGCAGGTGGTTGGCGAATCGTGCATTGAGAGTTTCAAACGTACACGCACAAAACAATATATATATTCATGAGCGCATGTATTATTGTGGATCGACATTTTTATATTAAAAAGCGTACACAGACATCTTACCCCCTACTCCCTAGCGTATGTTTTCTACGCTTAGGAAAATGTTGTAAATGTTGAATGGGCCCTTAGTGCTAACCAGTTACGTTAACCACACTGTTAACTTTGACGGCAACGTTAACTAATGACGTGACTAACCATGCTTTGAACAACGCAGATTTAACGGTCGGTTAGCTAACGGCGAGTTAAAGACTTAACCAGCCGTTAGGGGTTAAAATAACTGTGTTTTGAACAACCGGCCCCTGGGCGTTATCCTTCATGGTGGGTCGCCAATGGTCGTCCTACGACTCAGGCACTAGATAGATAGATAGTAAATGGAGACGGGCCGTGGACAAGATATGTACAAAGATCCAAGTAGGCAAAAGCAGGAAGGGAAGAATGGTTGCATTCTAAAACATTCTGAAACATCGACTGCGGCATTAGATATGGATCGGCAATCCCCAGCTGCTTTATTTTACTGATACCTCGCCCTCTGGTCACCTGTCAGATGATTGACGTCTGACAAAATTATAGTGTCATTGCTTTTGCCTTTGAATGGGGCAGTGGTGGTCTAGTGGTATAGGGTGCTGGATCGCTGATCCAAAGGTTGGGGGTTCGAGTCCCACTCTCCACAAGGTTGTCACCCCCCCCCCAGTGCGGCTAACTGGGTTATCAAAGGCGGGCCATGTCTCTCACTGTCTATGGTGTGAACCATTGCTGACTTTCGTAAAGCGTAGGCTGCAAAGTCGTCAGCGTGTTTCTGTCCCTTGCTAAAAGGGGTTGTGACAGGAAGGGCATCCGGTGTAAAAACCTCTGCCAAATCAAACGTGCGAGTCAGATGATTCGCTGTGGCGACTTCCGAGTAAAAGGGAAAAAGCCGAAAGGAAGACAGACAGACATTGCTTTTGCCTTCGACACTCTTGTATATTTTGCTTTCGCCGTCATTATTGGTTGTTGTTGAAGCCATGCGTAGTGAATCGTGTGTGTGTTCTGATGTTCTGGATCACGCTTGCCGTCCAAGATGGCACATGAAGGTATTGGGGTCACATGACTGCAAAACCTCAATTGGATCAGGGAGAGAGGAGAAGAGAGGAGAGGGAAAGGAGGGGCAAAGGGGGAGAGAATAGAGGGAGAGGTGAAGGGGGCAAGGGAGGGGAGGTGAAGGGGAGGCAAGGGAGGGGGGAGGTGAAGGGGGGGAGGGGGGAGGTGAAGGGGGGGGGCGAGTTCCCACTCATGAAGTGATATCAGAATATTTCAGTAGAAATAGACGTTCTCCGGCTCTGCTCCACCACACCACTGATTACTTTCCTCCATCAGCACACCACGGATTGATTTAATCTCGATGTAAAAGAACATCTGATCACCCAGAGAGCAAACTCCAACTACCAGAGTCTCAGCAACGCCAGAAGCTCTTCACTGTTTAATTAATATTTCACAGCCGCCCCGCCCCCTCCCCCCGGTTCGCCCATATCATTCTGACTCATCAACATCAGACAGTCGGATCTGCTTGCAGTCTGTCTCACACTCAGTGAAACAGAATTTAGAAATCCTGACTGTCGTGGAAACCGGAAGTGCTCTTTAACACTTCCTGCTTAATTTGAAAAAACACGGCTCAGAACGACACAAAACAAACCAACCATCACCAAAACAGAATTATTAGGATCCATGTTTGAAATATGATGCATTAATGTCTGCATCGTGAGGGAACGTTTTTAACCGCCTGTGTCGCCCATCTGAGCGCGCGCGCGCGCGTGTGTGTGTTTAATCAGGTCAGCCATTTTCCTTACAACGACCGTTTTTTTTTTCCTTCAGAAGACTCCAACCAAAAATAACAAAAACATAATAGTCGACAAACAATTCTTTTGGTTATAAACTTCCAGAAACACCCACACACACAGACATTCGGTTGAAATATAAAGTTAGCATGTAAGCTAGCTAATGTGGTGCTATATGCATTGTTTTAGTGTTGGTACAAAAACACTATTAAGATACATTTCTCCACACACACACAAACTATTCTTTAATTTAAGTGCCTAGTTTTATTGTTAAAACACACCTTCATGCTGGACGGTGTTATAAAGAGTGTTAATTAAAATAAAACTGAGTCTTTATAAACTCAACTCACCCCTTCCTGAGGGATTAGAGCCACGTCCTTTTCGCCCTTCTTCAGATCTTTTTGTGCCAAAGCCGAGTTAAATGTGACCTTAACCATGTTTAATGCTGGTCCGAGTGAACAAAATTAAAATCAGAAACGTCTCCGCCGAACAAACTTGATTGTTCGGCTGTAAACTCCGAATGAGGAGAGATGTCTGTGTGCTTCCACTTAACTGTGGCGCATTTAGGAAAATACTTTCACTTTGAGGGTGTCACCAACAGAGGGCGCAAAACAACAGAACAATCCACAAATGTAAAAAAAAAATAATCCATTATTATTACGATTTAAAACAAACAAATAAATAAAATCCACTTTGATTTTGATTTTCGGTTTCAAGGGCAACACTGAGAATAAAAAAGTACGCCTCACAGCAAGAAGGTCCTGGATTCAAAACCCAGCCTTGAGTATTGTCCAGTTTGTCTGTGTCAAGTTTGCATGTACAGTACATGGGTTTCATTCCATACATACATACATACATACATACATACATAAAAATATTTATATAACGCTAATTCTGCCACGTGCCACTCAAAAGCGCTGGGGGTGAGTCTGTGACCTTATTGATAGGCATGGTAGGCAAGTGTGAACAGATGTGTTTATGTTCACTTGGGATCTGACATGGATCAGTCGACTGTTCCACAGTATTGGACATGGCTTTCTCTTTCTCAAATGAACGCTCACCAAATGTGTGCGTTCGGGTGGCTGGTATCTCCAGGAGATTCTTTGAGTTTGATCGGAGAGATCTGAGTGGCTGGTACTCTCGAAGAACATTGGCGAGGTAGTTGTGAGCGAGGCCTTTCATGCACTTGAACACAAGGAGCATTATCTTGTCCTGAATCCTGTATCTGACTGGCAGCCAGTGTAAGCTGTGTAGTACAGGAGTAATGCGATCATACTTCTGGTGACGTGTGATGACCCTCGCTGCAGTGTTCTGCACACGTTGAAGCTTGTCAAGTAAATACTCGGACGTTCCAAATAGCAGAGAGTTGCAATAGTCGAGTCTCAATGTGATGAACGCTTGGACGAGAGCTGAAATGGACTTCACAGCAGGATATTGCTGATGTTGTGAATGAGATAATATGCACTCTTGCAGACGCTGTTGATGTGGGATTCCATACTGAGGTGGGAGTCAAATATTACACCAAGATTCTGGGCTTCTTTGCTCACTGAGATCACACAATCACCAATGTGGAATTCTGGAATAGTGAGAGAATTTCAAATTCATTTTGAACTGAAAACTAGAATCTCAGTTTTGTTGTCATTCAGCTTCAGAAGGTTGGAGGACATCCACGCCTTGATGCTGACTGATGACTCGTCCAGTGGTTTAAATGTCATGTAGATGTAGATTCCACAGTCCAAAGACATGCATATTATGCTGATTGGTTCCTCCAGATTAATGGTTGGCCTCAAAAAGGTTGTGGACCACCATCTGACACCTCAGGAGGGGGAAGCAGTTCTCCACAAATACTGTTTACAATGGAGGTGGGGAGCTCTTCACCTTGAATGGGGATGTCTTTGGGAGGTGGAAGGAGTACTTCGAGGACATCCTCAATCTCACCAACACACCCTCTGTGGAGGAGGAAGACCCTGGGGAATTGGGTGGGGGGCTGCCCATCACTGGAGCTGAGGTCACTGATGTAGTCAAAAAGCTCCTTGATGGTCGGGCTCTGGGGGTGGATGAGATCCACCCTGAATATCTCTGGGCTCTGGATTGGTTGACATGTCTCTGCAACATCGCGTGGTCATCAGGGTCTGTACCTCTGGATTGGCAGTCCCCCCTTTTAAAAAGGGGGACCGGAGAGTGTGTTCCAATTATCAGGGAATCGCACTCCTCAGCCGGATTAAAGATAAGGTGAGGAGCTCTACCATCCAGGGAGAGCTCGGAGTAGAACCGCTGCTCCTCAGCATTGAGAGGTGCCAGTTGAGGTGGCTCAGGCATCTGATCAGAATGCCTTCCAAACGCCTCCCTGGTGTGGTGTTTCGGGCATGTCCAACCGAGAAGAGACCCTGGAGTCGACCTAGAACACGCTGGAGGGACTACATCTCTCGGCTTGTCTAGAAACACCTCGGTGTCCCCCCGGAAGAGCTGGAGGAAGTGGCTGGGGAGAGAGAGGTCTGCACCTCGTTGCTTAGGTTGCTGGCCTCAAGACCCAACCCTGGAAGTGGAAGATGATGATGATGATGATTACTCCAGATTGCCCCTACGTGTGAATGTGAATGGATGTGCGTGTGTTGTTTTGTGATAGTCTGGCAGCTGTTCAGAGTGTTCCCTTGGCGCCAACCTCACCACAACCTTGCTGTGAAGTAGACGTGCTTACCACGATGCTAATTATGGTAATCATGGTGCTGCCATGAAATAATAAATCTTTAAAAAATGAAATTTGTTTTGAACAGATGGCTCCTGTGAGAAGTTAGCAGTTGTGTGCTTTGCTGACTGCTAACACTGTTTAATAAAGCCAACAATGTAGGCACAGCGACATGCACCTCACCAAATGTTGAACTAAGTGTCACACTGATTACGATTTCTAAGCGTTTCTTGTTATGTATTTATTTTCTGTGGAAACTGTAAATCCACGATCATGATACTGTGTTTATATATATATATATATATATATATATATATATATATATATATATATATATATATATATATATATAACAAAGGACAGGACAAAGGCTTTCTATTGAAACTCCATTTATCACTACAGATCTGTTTGAGGGTGGTGAAACCATCCCTCTCTTCAGGTGATTACAGAAGAATTCTTCTGTAATCACCTGAAGAGAGGGGATGGTTTCACCACCCTCAAACAGATCTGTAGTGATAAATGGAGTTTCAATAGAAAGCCTTTGTCCTGTCCTTTGTTATTTGCTCTACCAAAAGTATTGAGCACTCTCCTACGGAAGGATCTACTCAGAAAATCCTCTATATATATATATATATATATATATATATATATATATATATATATATATATATATATATATATATATATATATATATATATATACATACATACATACACACACACACACACACATATATATATATATATATATATATATATATATATATATATATATATATATACATACACACACACACATATATACATAGTCTGATGCTGCGCAATGACTGTATAATGCTCAGTTTATTCCTGCACTTCAGGCACTCCAGAAACACTTTCAGTGAGAATAATTAATTTCTGTTTATTATCCATACAGTGCAACACATAATATTTATATACAGTGGTACCTCACTTTACAAAATTAATCCGTTCCAGCGCCTTTTTCGGAACCTGCATTTTTCGTAAGTTGAACCGCATTTTACATGTAAAACGTGTGATTCAGTACACCAATTTTCTATGAAATATGTTTGAAATATGTGTTAAAAGTAAAAGAAAATTATTTCCCTTTTTTTAAATCTCTCGAACCACCCATGCGACGCTTTAAAGTCCGGGGTTGCTGGTCTGAAGAACCCTCATCCCCACCCTCCTTCACGAGGTTCTTAAATATGGCGGTTGCTTTTTCCGAAATAATCGCCCCCGTCACTGTATCTCCGCTTTTAAGGCCTCCTTCTGCTTCAATATCGTCCCGATTGTAGAGGGGTTTCGGCCATACTCCTTTGCGATTTCTCTCAACCGAATTCCACTTTCATATTTTTTTTTCATCTCCTGTTTTACTTTTATTGATAACGGAGCCTGCTTCTTCTTTTCAGTCTCACCGGGAATCACTTTCTTGGGGCTCATGATCAATAACGAAAAATAACGCTTCAAAAAGCACACTCAAAAAAACTCACGAAAAAAAAAAAAACAGTACAACTCTCCTTCACACATGTGTCGAACAATGGGTCGATGGCACACGAAAAGCATTATGGGTACAGTACTGTATTATGGAGATTCAGCTCCCTCCTAGCCAATGGGAGGCCAGTGGGGTGTAGTGTTGGGAGACAACCAATGGGAAAGCAACTCGCGCATTGTTTGAATGGCGCGTTTGAATTTTCAAGATGGCGCTTTCGTAACGTGAACTTGTTTCATGTCCACAGACAAAAATTTTCGGAAAATGCATTTCGTAACCTGGATTTTTCGTTTGGTGAGACTTTTGTAAAGTGAGGTAGCATTGTATTTACTAGAGAAATTATTCTTTGACTTAAATCTTCCTGAATGGTTGGAAGCCCTGCCGTCTCAGATCGGCCAGTGAATAAAAAAGCTGCTCCTCGGAGGGAAAGTCGTCCCAGGCTCTCCACCACCAACCTGAGTACATGACACAGGAAATAGCACATATCCACATATGAAGTAATGTTTTAGAGTAACAATGCCTTCATAAATAACCAAACAGAAAAAACACTGGGTGGCACGGTGGTTTCGTGGCGTAGCGGTGAGTACGTCAGCCTCACAGCTAGAGGGTCCCGAGTTTGAGTTCTAGGGTCGGGAGTTTCTTTGTGGCGTTTGGTTGTCCCTGTGCTTCCATGGATTACCTTCAGGTACACCAGTTTCTACCAAACATTCAAAAGACATACAGAGTAGGCTAACTGGCTGTTCCAAATTGGCCCTAGGTGTGAGTGTGAGAGTGAGTTGCCTTCCGATGATCTCGTGAGCTATATATTTAGGGTGTACTCACAGTGTTGGCAGAGCTTGGCGAAGTGGCTCTTCAAGTGCTCTTGTTATTAATTCATTCATTCATTCGTCTTTTTTATTTAATCTGAAATGGTGGCAGCATGGTGGCGTAATGGTTAGCATGTTCGCCTCATAGTGAGAAGGTCTTGGGTTTGATTCCCAGGCTTGGGGGATTTCTATGTGGAGTTTTCCTATTCTCCCTTGCTTGCATGGGTTTCCTTGGAGTACTCCAGTTTCCTCCTACAGTCCAAAAACAAGCACAGTAGGCTAACTGGCTGTTTCAAATCACCCTGAGGTCGGAGCGTGAGTGTGAATGGTCCTTTGTGTGTTGGCCCTGCAATGGCCTGGCGAGCTGTTCAGGGTATACCCCCTCTCGCTACTTATTTGGCTGAGATTGGCTCCAGCCTCTCCGTGACGCTAATTAGGTTAAACAAGTCAGAAAATTAATGACTGAATGAATGTTCTGAAGAGTGACCTCTTATATACCATGTTGCCTTCATTAATGACACACACATTTTTTTCTGACATTGAAATTAATGTCTTTGTCCTGACTTGATTATATACAGTAAAAGTCATAAACTAAAAGATTAGTACTAAAAATAAGCTGTCCAACACATTTAGGCCATGCTGTATTAATTCCTTTAATAAGTCACGATTAGTTCAAATGTGTTTACCTTCATTTTTTTCAGGCTCCATATTTACAGGCTCGGATGGCACGAAGTCCTTGTCCACTTCTCCTTGCATGAAGAGTGTAATGTAGTGATAGTTTTTCTCAAGCTGGATGGAGTTGACTACGGAGACCCATCGGAGATTCTTCAAGCGAATACCAGCCTCCTCCATCACCTCTCTCTGTGCACAATCCTCCCACGTCTCACTATAGGATGTATACGACAACGTTATGAGAACAAAGAAATGCTTGTGAGGTTGTGTCTTATTACAGTAGGCCCTTGGACTATTCGCGGTTTTGCACTCACGGTTTGCGTATTCGCGGACTGCCAAGCAACTGGCACGTCATGCAATTTCAGCCAATGGCTGTCCTCCTTCCTGCTGACTGGTTGAGATGATGTAACACCCCGTTTTCCTTATTCGCACACAAGTTGTGAATGAGCCTTTTTTAGTGTGTTTTAATGACCAGTTAAGCTATATGATGTCACTCAAACGCTGTGCGTCTTCTCTGGCTAAGCTATAGAAAAGGTAATGACGTTGGATGTCTCTTCTGAAGAAATAAGACTTTCTCCTGAAGAAACGACAGTTTCCTCTGAAGTGCTTGAAAAGGAATAATCATCTGAACTGTTGTAAAGCTGTAGTATTAAAGTCTTTTTCAATTATTATTCCAGTACAGTGCCTAAGTTAATGTTTAGAATGTTTGTGTGTGTGTCTGCTTTTTCCCGGCTGAGGGGCATGGCTGAGCTGCTCGGACTGAATGCAGTTCGTACTTGAATTAAGTAATCTCATTTACTTCCTATAAACACAAACCGCACACTCACCTCAATTAAAGCGCGCTTCTTAAGTCCTTCCCCTTTGAATGTGAGGCGTTTTTTTGCAGGTGACACACGGATCTTTCAAGTGCAAGTGCGCAGGTGCACTTGCACACTTGAAAGGTCTGGATAAGCCGCGCTTCATCTCACAAGCTCCGTTTGTCACCTGCAACAAACGCCTCACATTCAAAGGGGAAGGACTTAAGAAGTCTGCACCAATGACCACTCTTTCACCTCTGGGGGTACTCTGCATCACTTCATCTAACTCACTCCAGAATCTCTCCTTCTCTTCTAGCTCACATCCTGCCTGTGGGGCATAAGCACTAACAACATTGAACATCACACCTTCAATTTCTAACTTGAGACTCATCACTCTGTCTGACACTCTTTTCACTTCTAGAACATTCCTGACAAACCCCTCCTTCAAGATGACTCCTACTCCATTTCTCTTCCCATCCACACCATGATAAAACAGCTTAAACCTGCTCCTAAGCTTCTAGCCTTGTTACCTTTCCACCTGGTCTCCTGAACACACAGTATGACCACCTTCCTCCTCTTCATCATGTCAGCCAGCTCTCTACCTTTTCCTGTCATAGTTCCAACATTCAAAGTCCCTACTCTCAGTCCTAGACTCATGCCTTTCCTCTTCTCTCTCCGCCTACGGACACACCTCCCGCCTCTCCTTCTTTGACCAAAAGTAGTCCAGTTTCCACCAGCACCCTGTTGGTTAACAGCACTGACGGTGGTCATTGTTAACCTGGGCCTCAACCCATCCGGTATGAAAGTCGTATTGATGATTTGCATATAAAAATCTGGTGCAGGTTTTATGTCGGATGCCCTTCCTGACACAACCCTCTGCATGTATCCAGGCCTGAGACTGACGTGTGGATGAACACTGGCTTGTGCCTCCCCTCACGGCTGCATAACGTGAGACTGAGTGAGAGTGTGTAATTTTTGTCCTGCAGGAAGAATGGATTCTCTGTTTTTTTTAAAGTTTCAAGTAACAAGTTGAAATACACACTGCACCTTTAATACACAGCACATTTTTAGACCACTCACCCGAATTCTATATGACCACCAGGTAACTGATGCATCCCTTTCCCCACCAAACACTTCCTCTTTCCTAGAAGCACACATCCTGGATGGGAGGAATCAGTGACGAGCACAGCGAGGCCAACTCCTGGTCTCTTCGGAGTGCCATTCTGAACAACTTGTGCCATCTTAACGAAGATGAAGGGAATAATGTATACAGTATATCACTCACTACTTCCTGTATACTGTACTGTACTTCTTGATGCCCTCCTGTGCATGAGAATCTTATTACTAACACACTTTTAAAAAAAGAAGAAGGGGAGGACGAGGAAGATGAGAGATTAGATCATTCTAGAAGGAGAAATACAACCGGAGATCATTTAAAACCACGTGGTACGTTTTATCCCAAAAAACAGACAGCAAGCTTGGCTTGATGAATAAAGGCCCCTGTTCACGCCCTTTTCGCTTTCACAGAATGTGGATACGCAAACTGCGTAACTGTTCATACGTACGCATGTGCAGTGCGTTATTTGTTTCTCCGCAGCATAGACGCTGGAGCAAGAAACATGGCGGCGTCCCTGATCTGCGGCCGGTTGTCTGCTGGACTGAGGAATTCTGGGTCCAGGACGGCTTTAAGTTCAACAGCCAAGGTAGGCTCTAGAAAGGAAACAGAAGACGGTTGTTTACGATACATAATTTATGTTTGGCCAGCTTTTAAAACAAACAGTGAATCAAAAAGGGGAAAATCCAGATTTGACATTAGCATGCTAGCTGTCAACATTAGTAATTCTCGACAAATAGCATGAGTGCTAAAGCTATTCTGGTGTTATAGCTTTGAAAGTATGTGTCGTTTTAGGTGGAATTTTATATAAACATTTAATTCACGCATTTTTTTTTACCGTTTTATTCGTTCATAGAATTATCTGGTTGCGTTTATAAATCTGTCTCGGGAGAGCTTTAGCCGGATCCTAAATCGCACCTTACACATTATGAAGTGCACTACATAGGGTGTACACCTTGTTCTTTCATAGCCTACATAGTCCACATAATGTGCTATTTGAGATTGGTTTGGAATTCAGCCACGTCAACACGCCTTCTTTATTATTGTGAGGTAGTTTGACCTCCAAGTAATGAAGTAATACAGACTAAAACAAAAATTTTTAAGCAAGTTTTTTTTTTTTTTTTTTTAAGTAAGACCCATACAGCGAGTTCAAGGTCACTTAGAACAACTAGTTGACATGCTAATTAGCTAAATGTCCTGGTTTGTACAAGTCGAGTACAACTTTGTCTAGCAGACTTTTGGAGAGATTGTTGTATTTAGCCATCTGTAAAGAGGAAAAATGTAAACAGTGTCAACCTGGAGAGGGCTTTATTAAGTTGGATAACTTGTGCCTTATCCTTTTCTTGAATGAATAAAATATGTTTCGATCAAATCAATCAAACAGTGTCAGAGGTCACAGATCAGGACGTGAAGGAGCAGGACAGGATGAAAATACTAAAGCGCTGCTGCATCACTTGCTTTAGGTAGATGGCAATCAATATCCAAGCTGTTTGAAGAGAATATCTGCAATTGCTTACACTGGAAATATAAACAAAGCTTGTTTAATGATGTATTTATAATGAGTGCACATTACAGAAGTTTTCATCAAATTGATGCAATGTATTATGAAATATTATAGGACGCTGATCAGGTAGTAAACTGTCAGGTAATAAACTGAAATTGGCCTATGTGATGCAGCCAGGAATTAATTTCATGGTGATGAGATGATACTGTATTCTGTAAAATTAAGTTGATAAATATGTGGGCAGATTCCAGGCAAAAGGAAGCTAGGTTTGGAGGCGTTAAAAATTCCTTGCTGGTGATGTCTTATAAAAGCTGATTAAACATAATCTTGTATCTTGGAGTCATCCTGAGCCGCTTTTTGTAAATCCCCCCAGGATTAAGATGAAAGGGTGTGCCTCTGCTCATGTGGAGGGGCTTGACATTCTAGTGAACACACTGCACATGCTTGTTACATCAGTTTCTCAAACATTTTTTAATATTATACAAGACCACTGACTACGTTTCCTTTTTTCTGTGCCAGGTCATTATTGGAGCATCGGGGCTGTTGAGTAACCATGGCCTCCAGCCGTCATCATTGGGGACAGTGCAACAGCAGAGGAACCTGTCGTTGCATGAGTACCTGAGCATTGGCTTGCTGAAGGAGGCGGGGATATCTGTGCCCGCCGGACTGGTGGCCGGCTCCCCAGAGGAAGCCTACGCTGCTGCCAAGCAGATCGGTAACGGGGCACTAACAACATAGAGTTACTTATTCTCAGCTTTTACTGTGTGTTTATACACGTGTCATGTGACCTTCCCATTTCAAGTACTTGTATGCATTTTGGTTTACGGACTATTAATTCAATTCAGTTTTATTTGTATAACGCGTTTTAGAGTTGACATTGTTGAAAAAGCAGCTTCACGCAGTAAAAGTAGGAGTTTATATAGTATTAAAGAATTTAAACATTTTCTACAAACCCTACACATTCCTAATTAGCAAGGCCAGGAGGATGGTGGCAAGGAAAAACTCCCTGAGTTGATGCAAGGAAGAAACTGAGAGGAACCAGGCCCCAAAGGGAACGCCATCCTCATTTGGGTGAAACCATAGGGATAAAAAAAACATATATGATAAATTCATTACATTCCAAAGTGTGGTCCAGTTGGTTGTACAACAACTGTGAGTCCTAAATAATTGTGGGAAAAGAGCTTACATCACTAGCAGTGAAAAGTGATCTTCAGTGTCTGAGTGCACATCTGAGTCCATATAAATCTTCATCAGCAAAAGGGAGGGGCTTTCATGATGAGAATTCCAGCCAGCATCAGCACACCAGCACAGACCACAGGACTCAGAAAGCAGAAATATCAGCATCACTGGCATCCCAGAAGAGAAAGAGAATGTGTGAGAGAGAGAGAGAATGGATGGACTCTGACATGACTGACTATGGAAGCATAATAAAAGAGAGAACCAGAAGAAATACAGACATGAGGGCACCATGTGCCATTGGGTAATCAGTCACCCCACTGTCAATGGACCTGAGTGAGCATGTAGAGTGGGAAGCGTCAGCGTCTGAACATCACACTTTCTCTATGCCTGAGATCCCCAGATCTGCTCCTTTACTTAATAAAAGGCCATTAACAAAATGTACCACTAAACGTGCAAGTTTTCAGCCTCGTCTTAAAAACAGAGACTGTGCCTGAGTCCTGAACATTAACTGGAAGGCTATTCCATAACTGTGGGACTTTGTAAGAGAAAGCTCCGCCCCTGTAGTAGTCTCCATTATATGAGGTATCACCAAGGAGCCTGCCTTTTTTGATCTATGGTGGTGTGCCGGATCATAAACGATTACAAGAAGTTTGCTATCACTGTAAACTAATATATATAAAGTAAGATAATGTGGTATGAGACCATTAAGTACTTTATTGGGTAAAAGTAGTATTTTATATTCAATTCTAAACTTAACTTGGAGCCAGTGCAGTGTAAATAAGATCTTGCTGATATTCCTGTCTTCTGGTTCTAGTTAGGACTCTTGCTTCTGGACTAACTGGAGCTTGTTCATGCGCCTATTAGAACATCCAGTTTGAGTAATATTATCTATATGAGCTTCAAATGAAAGATCTGCTCAATAATTAATTATCAGTCCTAGGTCCATTACTGTTACAATTGATGAAACTGAAACGCCAGCCAAACTTTTTACATTAGAAACCTTATTTCTAGCAGCCTGAGATCTGAGTACAAATACCTCTGTCTCATCAGAGTTCAGTAAGAGGAAGTTGGTCAGCATCCAGTGTCTAATGACCTACACGCAGTTCTCAACTTTATTAAGCTGTCTTTGCTGAAATATAACTATGTATTGTCGGCATAACAATGAAAGCTAATACCATGCATACAAATGATATTACCCAAAGGGGAAAATGTATACAGAGGAAAGCAACGGGCCTAGAATAGAACCTTGTGGGAAAACAAAAACTTCACTTTAGAATGTAAAGAGAACTCGACCATTTCCATCTCCAAACTGATAACGGTAAGTTAAATAAGATGTAAATCAGGCGAGGGCCGTTTCTTTAACTCCAACGATTTCTAATCTGTCAAGGAGAATCATACGATTAATAGTGTCAAAGGCTGCACCAAGGTCAAGTAACACCAGCAGGGAGATGCAGCTGTGGGTACATCATTTATCACCTTAATGAGTTTTATTGATCTTAATAATCAGTATCCTCTATTTTTAAATGCTACCCAAGGTTCAGTTGGATCAGTAGGGGTGGATTCATTTTTATTCATTTGTCGAGCTGTTTACTCATTAGGGTCACATGGAGGATGGAGCCTATCACAGCCAACTCTGGGCGAAGGTGGGAAACAGATTGAACAGCTTGCGAGTTCATCACATGGTGGACTGAACACACACAAGCCATTTACACCCACATTCATAGCTAGGGGAACCTTTTGATAATTAATGTAATGTGCATGTTTTTTGATTATGGGAGGAAAGTGTAGAACCCAGAAGAAAACCAACACAAGCAACATGTAAACTCGATACAGAGATACCTTTTTGTTGAGTTTTTCTGTAACATCGTGCCCCATACTGTTGAAATAGTTAATGTCAGTCGGGCTTTTTAAACCCGAGCCAAGTGGCTCGTTAGGCCGGTGCTTATCCCCGGTTTCTGTAGCGTGAAGCTACCAGGAGTTCAACTCCTCCTGGATGGGCCGCTAGTCCATCGCAGGTTACCTTCCCAGCATATTTGTACTGGTACCCATTTATACTGCTGGGTGAGCAGAGGCACACTTGTGGTTGAGACCTTGCCCAGGGGTCTTAGCACAGTGAGGATCTGATTGGGATTCGAACACGCAACCTCCCGATCATGAGCCCAGCAGCCTAACCACTACACCACCGGCCCCATAGTGTTGAACTCCTTCCATAATTTTCTTAGTTAACCTCAGTACACTGATCGGAGTTAAACGGTTTCTATATTGTTGTTCTTATTAGTGTCAGTATTGTTATTATTGTAGATTCATATTTCGGTTGATTCCCTTGGTTCCTGATTTCTCAAGGCGATTGTCTCTGTGTGTTGGCGACGTTTACTGTATGCATGCTGACTTTGTCTAAACATAGACTGACCCTGGCATTTAGGGAGCGGGAGAATACAGCAGCTGCCGGGTGTTCTTTTCCTTCATCTCGGTTCCAGATCGCGTCAGTGGCTGTAATCTGATTGACACTTGACTAGTGCTCAGAGGTTCTGATCCGCTCAGTTATCATTCGTGATGTGGTTTATGTTTGAGATCTGTGGCACGTTATCGATGAATTTAAATATTAAAATAATGTCTGACTTTACAGTGTTAACAATAACTGTTCAATTGCCCAGATGGTCTGGAGTTGTGCATCTCTCTCTGTCCCCCCCCCCCCCCCTCTCATCCTCTTCCTCCCTCTCGCTCCCTGTCTCGCTCTCTCTCGAGCACTCTTTCTCTTGTGGTCTTTATCTCTCTTGTTCTCCGAGTTCTGATGGACAGTATCAGTATCTCAGCTCTACACGACTTCTGTATTTTTTATTATTTTTTAATAATGTGTGATCTCTGTGGTAGAGCTTTATGTGGCTCCATGTCTGTGAGCTTTAGTCTTACTTGGCTGATGGCCAGGATGAGTGTACGACTGTAGTAATGTCTGTCAGGCAGATTGCTTACGCCATCAGAGATGTGTGAGCAGACTGATGATTTTCTGTCCAAGCTGAGAGGCCAGTGTGATAGTGTGTGTGTGTGTGTGTGTGTGTGTGTGGATCCCACACTTGTTTTTGAGTACACAGTTGAAGTTGTTGTGTGTGTATCATGTCCTTGCTTGTTTGAGGCTGTAATGGAATGGCGGGGTTGTAGCGGCGTGTACAGACCGGTGTAACAAGGTTCCTCCCCTTATATGATTATACAGTACATCAAAATGGGCTCGAAGAAAGATGTTTGGATTCCACCTCCACACAGCGAGTTGCTTGAAAATGTATCAGAACCCTGGTGGTGTGTTGGCTTTTAATCCTGCAATGCTACATGGGAAATAATCTTCATTTAAAAAGGAGGAGGGGGGGGCGCTTTGAAAATGTTTGAGAATTTCTAATTAAAATCCATCATTAATTGGTGACGGATTTGAATAATTACAGCCATTCCTCACAAGATAAATGAGCTTTATGTTTATTGGCTCCTGGTGTGAGAACATGCGGCTCTGAGTACAAGAAATGAATAACCAGACTAGATAAACAGATGCGTGGATAGATGGACAGATGAATGGAAGGAATGGTGAATAGACTGGCTGATGGATAAATGTATGGCTAGATGGACAGATAGATAGGTGGAGAGATAGAATGATAATTGATAGACAGATGGATGGTGGAGCAATGATTCGATGGAAGTTTGTCTACAACACAGATGGATAGGTAGAGAGATGGAAAGGTTGGCTGATGAATGGATGGATGAATGGTCGGACGGATGGATAGGTAGGTGCACAGATGGGGAGATGAATCTGATTGATAGTCTCATCTCTCTCTCTCTCTCTGTCTCTCTCAGGCTCTAAGGACCTGGTGGTGAAGGCTCAGGTGTTGGCTGGAGGAAGAGGTAAAGGAACGTTTGAGGGCGGATTAAAAGGAGGCGTCCGAATTGTCTACTCGTGAGTTTCATCTGATTCCACCAGCATCACTCGTCTTTCCTGTACCACACCCATTTCACACTACCATTCTGCTGTTCTATCCATCCCTTTTCTCTCCCTCTATGTTCTCAGGCCAGAGGAAGCGAGGGATATCTCCTCACAGATGATCGGCAAGAAGCTGTTCACCAAGCAGACGGGCGAGGCGGGCCGCATCTGTAATCAAGTGTTCGTCTGCGAGCGCCGTTATCCCCGCAGAGAGTATTACTTTGCCATCACCATGGAGAGGTCTTTCCAGGTCTGAGCCGTGATGATGTCTCATATCGGAGAGGGGTGGGGTACCGGTTCCTCTATTGTGGCTTGAGAATACTGAGAGTTGATACCGTGTGTTGAGTGATGGCATAACACATCAAAGTGTGTGACAGCCAATAGCATGCGAGATACCACGAAGCTCTTTGTAATCTAAATAAAAATGGTTGATAGCTTAGCAATCATCTCTTAGACAGGTCCTGATTACCGAAACAATCACCAGACTCTTGATTTTGGCTCATGTTGGGATGGTTGAGTCACAGTGTGATTGATGTCACTGCCCGTAAACAGGAATGGGTGTAGATTTTGGAGGTGTTAGAGCGGAATGTGTCCAGCAGGGGGTAGCAGAGTAATATAAAAATGCCTAAAACTGCACCTCAGTGATCCCAGAGCATGCAACAAGGAAGGAGATACCTTGTCAATCATTCCACACATAAAGCAACCAGTTATTTATTGATGTATGTCAGGACTAGGACTCGCTGATCATGTAATCAGTTATAAACATCAGTTAGCCAAATGTGAAGCAGATGTTCATTTTGTTTCTCAGACGAATCTTGTATGTCAGAGCTGCTGATTGCTTCAGTCCATCACTGATGATGATGATGTTGATGTTGGTCTCCTCTCGTCAGGGCCCAGTGCTGATTGGTAGCTCTCAGGGGGGTGTAAACATAGAAGACGTAGCAGCTGAAAATCCCGACGCCATTGTGAAAGAGCCCATCGACATCATAGAGGGCATCAAGATGGAACAAGCCATAAAGGTGAGGCAGAGGATAAGATGGAGGCGTGTGGATGAAGGGACAAAGCATTTTGATTTCCTCTGATCTGCAATCTTCGCCATGAGCGTCTCTTTCTTTCTTAAGGTGGCGAACAAGATGGGGTTCCCCGAGGCTTTGGTGAACGAAGCAGCCGAGAACATGATCAAACTCTACAACCTTTTTATTAAATATGATGCGTCTATGGTGGAGATCAACCCGATGGTGGAAGATTCGTCTGGCATTGGTATAACACACATTCAGTTCTAGAAAGTCACTCTGTGCAATCAGTGTTAGTGTTATTGTTTATTTTTATTTATTGGTCTAACTGGAGATTCACGTGTTTATCACTCTCTGTGTTGCTCAGTGATGTGCATGGACGCTAAGATCAACTTTGACTCCAACGCCGCATACAGGCAGAAAAAGGTATTCGATCTGCAGGACTGGACTCAGGAGGACATTCGAGATAGACAGGCGGCTAAAGCTGATCTGAACTACATTGGCCTGGACGGAACCATCGGCTGCTTGGGTCAGTGAAACCACCCACCCAGTCAAACACGATACATTTTAATGTCAAGGCAACAGGGAGTGTGTATCAAGTTTACACACACACTGCGACTGAAATTTTTTTTTAAATATATATATAGATAAACACGTGTATATATATGTATTGTAATAATGATAATTAATACATGTTGTAATATTTGTGGCAAGATGCCACAGTGGTTAGCCTGTTCGCACAAGAAGAGGGAGAACATGAAAACGCCACACAGAAATGCCCTCGCCAAGTCCGGGACTCAAACCCAGGACGTTCTTTCTGTAATGCGGATGTACTGACTGCTACACACCACTGTGCCGTTATTTTATAAACATTTAATACGATAATAAAATAAAATGAAAATGTGTTTTAATAGTATGAGCTATGAAGTGATCTAATAGCAGAACCCCTGGGTTTATCTCTTCATAGTGAATGGAGCTGGTCTCGCCATGGCAACCATGGACATCATTAAACTCCACGGTGGGACGCCTGCCAACTTCCTTGATGTAGGAGGTGGAGCCACAGCACATCAGGTGACAGAAGCCTTCAAGCTCATCACCTCGGACAAAAAGGTAACTCTACGATGCAGTGCATCATGGGATAGCTGATGTATAGACAACATTATTATGGGACTAGCTCTGATTCTGACTCTGGGTTTTTCATTTCAGGTGCAGGCCATCCTCGTCAATATATTCGGGGGGATTATGAGGTGTGACGTCATCGCTCAGGGCATCATCATGGCTGTCAGAGACCTGGACCTGAAAATCCCCATCGTGGTGCGGTTACAAGGTGAGAGAAGAGGAAGTAGATATAAAAAGGGCTTGAAGATGGAGAGATAAGATCTGTTTTCTATTAAAAATAAAACTATGTATGTAATGAGGATGTCAGATTTGTTGGAGTCTGTCCCTGTCCATGAAATGTCAAGTACCTGACTGTGCCTTAAAGTTTGTGCCTCCAGTTAATCCACCCACCCACTCAAAACCCAAGATCAAAAAATAAAAGCACACATCAGGGTTTAATTCCCGAGCTCAAAATCTCCGCATCATGTCAATTCTTTATCGCAGTGCTTCTCAATTATTTTCTGTCGCGCCCCCCTAGGAAGAGGAAAACATTTTGTGCCCCACAATATAAATAGTGTTATTTGTTTAAAAGTAATCCTATGCATACACTGTATCCTTATTAACATAATAAATCCTTATTAACATTATGGAATACAAAAAAGGAAAAAATGTAGATCAACTTTCAACAAAGAATAACTTTAAAACTTTTTGTTTAAAGAATAAAAAATTGTTAATAAAGTGCATCAATTTGCCTGAAATAAAAGTATCCTTATTTAAACTGTCAACATTTTTGACCAACAATTTGAACCATTTTATACTGAAAAATAAAATAAAATAAAATCAGTAAATAATAGTCAATTCAAATTAGTCAGAAATATTAACTCAGGAGCACAATACAGTCGGCCCTCTACTTATGAAATTAATCCATTTCAGAGCCTTTTTCGTAACGTGGAGGTTTCGTAAGTACAGACACTCCCCGACTTGCGTTCATCCATCTTACGTTTTTTCGATTTTACGTTTTTAAAAAAAAAAAAAAAAAGAATAAATAAAAATTGTCAAATTTTGAGTTTAGACGTACCTACGTAGTACGCTGACGTATTGACGCAATGACGTAATGATGCTGCGTCCATTGTTTACAAACGACGGCCTGAACGTGCCCTTCCTACTTCCAAGTACAGTTATATATACATCGTTATATATAAAAATCAGTTATATAGTGTGTTACCCTTGTGTTAAGACGTCGTCTCTGTGATCTTTGTATTTACACTGTTTTTGTGGACTTTTGTAACCCGAAGCAAATATGGTTGGTCAGAAACATAAGCCTACTAGCATGGGTGCAAATCTCATACACAGAGATGAATCAACTAAATGCTCGGATCGGCACAATTTACCATGCATACTCAGTTAAGCAAAGAGAGTTGTAAAATGAATAAAAATCCGAATCCAAAAAAGAAAGAGAACTCTCCGCTCTGCTGGTGATTCACATCAGTGCAGGCTGAGTACTAAACCAGTATTCAATGGCGCCCTTGCTCACTTGAAAGACCGGAAGTCTGTATAACCCACGCTTTGTCTCAAGCACAAAACAAGTAAACTACTTTCGGTGTTGAGCGCCTCATATATTGTAAGCGTTGATTGGCTGTTTTAAGCTTCATGTAAAGTGACTCGGCTCAGCTTCATGTAAAGTGACTTGGCTCAGCTTCATGTAATGTGGCTCGGCTTCATATAAAGTGACCATCCGTCGACCATCGGAACCATTTACAAGCAGAAAGATTGTATCATAGAAGTTTTTTTAAAGGTTATATTTGATACTGTATTTGATATTTGATGAGTGAATTTGATTAAAATGTATCTATTTGAAATTATTTTGCTTGAATTTAATTTATTTGAAATTAATGTTGATATTTGTTATATTTGATATTATTTTACAATGTTATATTTATAATAATTGATTTAGGGGTGTTTTATGAGATAGGATAATAGTATTTATGGATGTATAGTGTAGTATGAACGTCATACGTCACTGGAACAACTTATGTTCACTTTAAACTTGCGTTTGGCCGTCCGGAACCAATTAAAAAGTCGGGGAACATCTGTAGAGGCGCATTTTACATGTAAAACACCTGATTCATTCCAAGGCTCCCAAGACTACCCCATAAACCCCATAAAATGATAAAAGTACACCAATTTTGTATGAAATGTGTTAAAAGAAAACTAATTATTTATTAAACCGTTTATGCTTTTTAGTAATATATCAAACCATTTTATTAACATATTTATTAATTAAACCGTTATTAAACATTTTTTATTAATGCACATACACACACACACACACAACACTGTCTCTCTCTCTCTCTCACACACACCACACATTTGTGGCGGGCTCTGCCCACACGCAGGACGCCGGAGCATTTTAAGACGGGGAAATTCAAAGCACACTCCCTGCTTGACAGAGTGCCACATTTATTAACATTTACTGAATTAAACGACTTAAAAAACGAAAAATAAGCTGCAATGTGCTCTCTTGAAAGAGTTAAAATAACACCTCCATTCATCTCTGACTGACTCTGTACAGTCTCTCTCTCTCTCTCTCACACACACACACACACACACAAAACTCTGTCTCTCTGGGGTTTTGCTGAATGCGGGCTCCGCCTACACGCAACGCGCAGCTGACGGAACAGTTCTATTTAAATGTTTGAATGGATGGGATATTGTATTTAAAGCGGAATTACAGTACCTGTTTGAAAGATCAGAGATCCTGATTCAATAATAACTTGCTTCCTTGCGAGATTGGAGGTCTTGTTCACGGAGCACTCCGTTTTCCTTCTGCTTCAATATCATGCCGAAATAATCGCCTCCGTCACTGTATTTGCACTTTAAGGTCTCCTGCGATTGTCCCGATTGTAGAGGGGTTTTGGCGATAACGAAATATAACGCTGCATGATCAATCTCAAAACAAGCCAACAGTCCTGTTCAACTCCTTCACACGTGTGACAAACAGGAAGTATGGGTACAGGTTGGCTCCCTCCTGGCCAATGGGAGGCCAGCGGGGCAGGATGTTGGGAGACAGACAATGAGAGAGCAACTCGCACATTGTTTGAATTTTGAATAGCGTGTTTGGCGCTTTTCGTTAAAAGAGGGTGTTTTTGTAAAAAGAGGACGAAAACTTAGGAAAATGTTTTCGTACCCAGAGGGTTTCGTAAGTAGAGGGCTGACTGTATATAAAACACTTTAACCTACAAAACAAAAATGAATGAAACAATTTGTATTATTATTGTCAAAATGATTAAGTCCAGATTAATGGTATAATGAGCACGTTTCTCAGTGCACAGCTTTTCGAGGCCGGGTTTAAAGCACGATACTGAACTCTCAGCTCCTGCTCAATGCTGAACTGGGACCTGCACTTATTTCCACAGCAGTGACGTCATCCAGCATGACGGAGACCGTGAGGGCTGCAGGTAGGATCAGTTCCTCTGCTGTGCTGTGGGGTTTTCTACACTGAGCAGTTTGGTACTCCACCTTATCTGATGCTAACAGAGCTCGCTGGTTTGATGGAGTAGCATTCACAAAGCGGGATTGTTGTTGGCAATATTCGGCACGTTTTACCTGAAAGAACTCACGCGGCTCATCACGTGATCGGGGTGTGATGTCTTTAAGTGACGCCTGAATTTATTTGGGTCCATACTGTCCGCTGCCAATGTTTTCAGACACAGTAAACGCAGCGGTCTTTCCTCGTTTCTCATCGCAGCACAGTGAAGCCGAGTGCCACATCCGCTTCATCATACCTTCTCAACTTAACTTCCGGGAGTCTTTTGTTTCTCTCACTGTCTACGTCTCTCCCCGCTTCTCTTTCCATCCCTGTTAAAAATTTACATGGTGAGTTTAACTGCACTTCTTATTTTACCTCTGGGCACACTCTAACAGTGAGGAAGCCACTGCCACCTGCTGTAGTGGATGTAAAATTACAATTTATCCTAATACAGCAAAAAAAAAGCATCCCTGGGATCACACCTGCCTCTCCTGGCATGGCGCCACGCCCACCCAGGGGGGTGCGCCCCACTATTTTAGAACCACTGCTTTATCGTAATGATTGCACTGAATGTATATAGAACTATAAGCGATATATAAAAACCGCATAAGAGAAGTCATCACAAAACTGATTTAGATTCACTGGAGAGGATTCGTTGTGTGAGCGTGTTAATCCTCACTGCTGTTGCTGTGTTCTTCAGGAACAAGAGTGGATGATGCCAAGGCTCTAATCGCTGCCAGTCCTCTGAAGATTCTGGCCTGTGATGACCTGGATGAAGCAGCAAAGATGGTACACTCAAACGCACCACACCATAAGCAACAACAAAGCTTTTTTTCCTTCATAATATAATTTTGATATATATATATCACACCTGGTCACCCAGTTTTGAGAAAATTGGAGTCAACGGTCTGTACAATTTTTAAATTGCTAGATTTTTTTGTTTTCTTCCTGTTGGAATTTTTCCAACCATTAACTTGCACTATAATGCCAGAAAAAAAAAACCCTCTGAAAACCTTGGGAAGCCACTCAGTTACTTGTTATATATTCAGTTGCTACTTGGGAATCATTCGGTTTTTCAGGTACACGAAAAGGGAAGAGAAAACTTTTGCAGCTGGTTTTCCTGCATTTGCGTTGAAAGCAGGTTACCTCCTCCTGAGCTCCAAAGATCTGCTCTAAAAATGACTAGAGGATGTATCACTATCACATAACCTACAGCCTTGTCAGCTGAAACACACAGAACGTATAATTATGATGAATAAAAATATAAAGGCTTATTTTCCTCTAGTAAAAACACATCCATGAAATCATTTACACATACACGCACTCTGACAGTGACTTTGAGTACAGCCACCCACTCCACCCATAATCACTACACCAATAATGATCATCCACAATCAACTGAAATGCATAATACAACAGTTCATTTTCCTTATGATAGACGTGTGTATGTGACCTATGCAATAGTAGTAATAATTAAAAAAAAAAAAATCTGTGACTTGTGAGCCAAGAAGCTGTTCCGCTTCACCCCACCCACCCACCACCTCGGCCTTGTCGTGTTACTAAAACGTTATCTGTGACTTTCACCTGTTCGTTTTTTTTTTTTTTTTTTTTTTTTGTATAACTTTTGGCTTTAAAGCTACTTATCATTGTAATATGCATGATATATTTCATGGAAGTAAATTCATATTCATGATGTAAACAGTCACTCACCCGGTTCCCTGTGTTGGTGATCAGCAACATATTCCCCTGGGACAGGTTGATCCTCTTCGTCATCACTGCCAAAATCTTCAAGTTGTGATTGCTGTTTTCAAAATAGTGTCACTGCCTTAATGAGTTCTGGCGAGGTAAAGTAGGCTTCCATAAAAATCACCCGTTTTCGACAGCAACTTGGAAATCTGCACACTGCTCATCTCCGTGTGCCCCGACACATGCCTTTATTTTTTGGTGAATAGAAAGCAGCTTACTGTTAAAAAAAAAAAAAAAAAAAAATTCAGTCATAACGGGGCAGTGGTGGTCTAGTGGTACAGGGCGCTGGATCGCTGATCCAAAGGTTGGAGGTTCGAGACTCACTCTGCACAAGGTTGTCACTGTCACTCCCAGTGGAGCTAACTGGGTTATCAAAGGCCGGCCATGTCTCTCACTGTCTATGGTGTGAGGCATGTAAAAGAACCATTGCTGACTTTCGACTGCCTTATGAAAACCACTGAATACGAAAACATTTTCCTAAATTTTCGCCCTCTGTATACGGGGAAGGGGGAGGGGGAGTTTTTTTGTGTGTGAGAGAGGGAGACAGGAGAGATAGAGAGAGACAGTGTTGTGTGTGTGTGCGTGTTAATAAAAAAATGTTTAATCATGGTTTAATTAATAAATGTTAATAAAGTTGTTTAATGTTAATAAAATGTTTAAATGGTTTAATAAATTTTCTTTTACTTTTATCACATATTTTATACAAAATTGGTGTACTTTTATCATTTTTAAAGGGTTTATGGGGTAGTCTTGGAACGAATCACGCGTTTTACATGTAAAATGCGCCTCTACTCACGAAAACTCCAGGCTATGAAAAAGGCTCTATAACGGATTAATTTCGTAAGTAGAGGGCTGACTGTAATGGGTAATGGTCCCGATGATGATGATGATGATGACGACGATGATGCA
The DNA here is from genome assembly GCA_024760905.1 of Plotosus lineatus. Taxonomy (NCBI): domain Eukaryota; kingdom Metazoa; phylum Chordata; class Actinopteri; order Siluriformes; family Plotosidae; genus Plotosus; species Plotosus lineatus. The sequence goes on along the minus strand of CM045730.1, from coordinate 2,922,155 downwards.
GATGCAGCATCAGATTATGACAGCCAATCAAAATGAGCACATAACACTGGCTGTAGTTCACAGTAAGCTATATTATCGCATAATGCCCGATGGTTCTTAATGATGCTTTAATCTCTTGTTAATTTTATTATTTTTATTATTATTATATTTTTAAAACTAGATTTTAATCTTGTTGGTCTTTTTTCCCATTTCTCCCCTGTAGGTTGTAAAGCTTTCTGAAATTGTTTCATTGGCCAAAGAGGCTCAAGTGGATGTAAAGTTCCAGCTGCCCATCTAAAGAAATCACATCTGCAATCCCCAAAACTGCAAGAACTCCGTAAACACAAACTGACTTTCTAACTGCTTGGTCCTACGTGTTCCCGTCCACTGTCTCCTGATAATCTGTGACTCCACTACGTGTTAGTTAGAAGATGCTTTAGCACTTAGATACAAGATGCATTTCACTCCACTTGTCTGACCTGCGTCGGTTAAGTCAGGTCAGTGTTACGGTCTCCTCTTTACCTTTGTTTTTTTTTTCTTGTCAATATGAAACGGTGGACCTATTTATATTGGACTCTATTCATACAGAAGTAAGTCGAGGTGAAGCAAACGGGATGTAGGTTACATCTGACACGTGTACATATATCTCTAGCGTCTGATTTTAAAACAACAACAAAATGCTGGCAACGTGTGTTTCTTGAGAACAGCATTGTTTTGCTTCAGTCAGTCAGTGATTCCAGTCCAACGAAGAGCGCATCATCATTTCCTACCCCTCAAACGCACAAACACTTCTCTGGGGAATCGGAGTAATCTTACTGTGTCCTCTTACTCATGTACCAGGAATCACTGGTTAGCAGGAGGGCTTGAATAAAATAAGGAAAAGTCTACACTTCTAGTTCTCATGTTGTGATGATCAATTTTGATCAAAGGCTTTGAGAAAATTTCTTGTGTGTGTGCAGTGGACATACTGTAGCATCGCTGTGGAATTAGATGCAAATTTATGCAGAGATTAAAAGAATGTAAATAAAGTAAGTAAAATAAAGTGGTTAGTGTTTCATGTAGAGCAGACGGAGAAAAAAAAAATTCAAACTTTCTTCCATAATCTTACAGAACATAGATCAAAGATCCACTTCACAGCACGAAGGTCCTGGGTTTGCGTCCCAGGTTTCTGTGTGGAGTTTGTATGTTCTCCGCACTCTGGTTTCCTTCCACAGTTATACACATTCCAGACATACACATTTGGTGAATCGGATGTTCAAAATTGCCCTGTGTGTGTGTGTGTGTGTGTGTGTGTGTGTGTGTCTTCAGCCTGCGATGAATTAGTAAGATGTTCAGGGAGTACCCTGCTTTCTTCTAGAGTTGGCTGAGATAGGCTCCAGCCTCCCTGCAACCCAGCAACCCAGGTAGAAGTAAGCAGTTTGGCCAATGAATGGACATGAGCACTCCGAGAGTGCAAGACTCTATCAAGCTATATAGCTGTAAAGTACACAGCACCCCCTGCTGGACCTGCTGTACTAATACTTTCAAATATACAGTATAGCAAAGGTAGAATTGGATGGTTTTACAGAAATGTGACCATTTATTATTTTTTTTTATATTTATGCTGTTGTAAGCTAGTGAAAATCAAATTTTTTTTTAATTTTTGAAAATTGCAGCACACAGTCACCTCACATCAAGAAGGTCCCGAGTTCGATTCCTGGGGGGGGGGGGGGGGGGTTGTCTCCTTCCACAGTCCAAAAACATGCATAGAAGACATTTTCGCTTTTCCAAAACGTGCCTTGGTTGTGAGTGAAGGGTTGTATGTATGTATGGGTGTTAGCCCTGTGATGGGCTGGTGAGTTGTTCAGGGTGTACCCCTATGTGACACAGTGGACAGTCTCCATAGTGGTTGTGATTTCAGGCTGTTGTGACACCCACGCCTACTGAGAGGGCGCACAAAGTACATGCTCACTGTGATGCTGGAAAGAGTGTACATAAGACAGGGATCCCAAATCTTCGCTATTTAGCGGAATTCCGCTATCTTTATTTGCCTATTTAGCGGAATTCCACTATTTTTACTTGCCTATTTAGTGGAATTATGCTATTTTTACTCGTCAAAGTGATAACTAGTTATAATGTATGCCCCCTTGACCCCCACCTGAAATATTTCATTTCCTCTATTTCTGAACCAGTTTCCTGTATATTTTTTTTTCCTAAACCTCACTGGGATCCCTGATAGAGAGGAGAGCTCTAACCCCCCCCCCCCCCCTTTACAAGACGTACCCCATCAAAACCTAGACAACCGAGACACTACAAGCCATTGCTAACCTCTGTGTATCTACCTGAATAAACTTCTACATTGACAGCTTGCCTCCTGTGCATTACTCAAACTATCCACCCAGCAGTCCATCACACCTGCCCTTGGCTGGATATGGACTGATAATTTTGATGGCGTCATCAGTGTGTGGTTTCTGAATGAAATTTAATGGGTGACCACCTACCCGTCATACAGAAGATGGGATTGGTTAGTGATGCTGATGGACTGGGGAAGGTGTTAAGCTGCCGTGTAGTGACTGGTCCGTTTACTCTGGCTGGGATAAGAGAGATTTAAAGAGCCTCTGAAGTGGAAAGGGATTTATGTTCGGCCATGGCCAGGTGTTAATGTGCACATAAATTTAATATGAGGCTGCTGGGTGAGCTCCGGTTCCTCCTCGGGCCTGAACAGGTGAATGTTCATTGTGAAATAGGAGATTAAAACAATAAATCCATTAGTAAATGGTCTCACTGTAGCAGCTTTGACTTGGAAGGAAAGAGATGATTAAATGGCTGCAGACGACTTTAAATTAGGCTATTTATGAGTCTCGTTAGATGTGGTGAGCCATTTTTTTTTTTTTTTGGTTTTGAGAAGAAGGGCAAGGGCAGATTAAAGATAGTGTTCATTATCCGCCCATATGTCTTCTCTCTCTCTCTCTCTCTCTCTCTCTCTATCACGCTAACGCACCAGAAGAAAAGTGATTCAATAACTCGATTTATTACAAGTCCTCACTTTAAGTGTATATAGTATATAGATATGTATAGTATATAGGCGGCACGGTGGCGTAGTGGTTAGCACGTCCGCCTCACAGCAAGAAGGCCTGGGTTCGATTCCCGGCCTGGGCGTTTCTGTGTGGAGTTTGCATGTTCTCCCCGTGCTTGTGCGGGTTTCCTCCGGGTGCTCCGGTTTCCTCCCGCAATCCAAAGACGTGCACTGTAGGTTAATTGGCCGTTCTAAATTGACCGTAGATTCTCTCCTGCAGCGGCACCGGAACCCAGTCGTATCGGCCCTTGCCTTTCCATTGGATCCTTCCGGTGGCACCAAGACGGGGGGGGGGACTTGCTGCTTGGGTAACAGCCTGTCCCTCATTACTCCCTACCCGGGCTCTGCGCACTGGGGAGTATCACCAGCCGGGATACCAGCCAGAGCGCAGCCATAGTCCTTCGGGACTGACGGAGGCCTACCATAGATCATGAGGCGTTTGAAGGCGTCACTAGATTGAGGACTTCATGACATTAGTGATGGCTAAAACCTTTGTGGTGCCTCGGTGGCGTAGCAGAATGGACCGCCAAGCAACATCACACAACGAGATCACCCTCAACACTTTCAGCGATTTTTGAGCGGGATGTTGGCTGTTGCTCCATCTTACTGAAACCACACATCTACATCTTCAGCGTCAAGGGGTTCAGGGTGGGGGTTGAGCCACCAAAAGACCTCAGCTCTGCCTCTCCTGCATCACTAAGTCTCATTGTGTGTAAATAATAATCTGATTAGCTTTAACCTTTTCTTTATTTATCTTTGAAATGTGGGAGGAACTCTGGCGGGGGGGGGGGGGGAGGAGGGGGGTGTCCCCAGTGCAGCTAACTGGGTTATCAAAGGCCGGCCATGTCTCTCACTGTCTATGGTGCGAGGTTTATGTAAAATAACCATTGCTGATTTTCAACAAGAGTAGGCCATAGCTGTCAGTGTGTTTTTGCCCTGCGATGGCCTGGCGAGCTGTCCAGGGTGTACTCTGCCCTCGCCCGGAGTCGGCTGGGATGGGCGCCAGCCTCCTCACAACCCTAATTAGGATTAAGCGGTTACAGAAAAAGAACTGACGACGTGGGAGGATATTTTTGGGGAACTCTATAATAGTGCAGGACATTTTTGGGAAAGGCCGTGTATAAAATCACACACGCACATCATCATCATCATCATCATCTTCTTCTTCCTGGTTCGGGGGCGGGTCACAGAACCTAAGCAGTGAGTCCCAGACGTTCCTCTCCTCAGCCACCTCCTCAAGCTCTTCCAGGGAGAGACAATGAAGCGTTCCCAGATTAGCCAAAAGACATTGTCCCTCCAGCATGTTCTGGGTCGACCACAGGTGTCCTCCCCTTTAGGACAAGAGTGTGCCACTTCAACTTGCTCCTCTCCAAGCAGAGGAGCAGACGTTCTACTCCGAGCTCCTCTGTGATTGGCCTTGACTTCTCACCCTACACTCACACATAAATGCAGACATATTGGGAGGGACGGTATTTTATTTCCAGCGAGTGACTTCTGTGATTATTATTGTTCAGGCTTCTCACGCCACAGCTCTGACTTATCCATCGCCCTGAAAGTGAGATTAGTGTAATTGGCCATCATGCTGCATTCACCTCTCTCTCTCTCTCTCTCTCTCTCTCTCTCTCTCTCTGTTTGTGTGTGTTTTGGGGGGAGGGGGGTTATTGTAACTTTAAAACTGACATTATTCCCCAGTGGTGCTTCAAGGCTGAACTTTATCTTGGGGTAAAGGCGTGTGTGAGGTCTTTGCCTGTGAAATCAGCAGAACTAAATTAAAGTGGCGCTGCAGAAGGTTATTTCTTGGGGATTTGAATTCGTCTCCAGGATGTATGATGAAGCCACTCGAGGTGGAAATGGGTTGAAAGGCCACTGTACCTCGCTCTGTTATATAACGCGGCTCTCCAGACATCAAGCATGAAACGACATGATGTGCCCCAAGCGTGCTCATTCTCATGGAGGTCTGGAGTCTACAAATAGTAGTACTGTACTGTATATGTGTATATTATTCTAAGCTCCAGTGATTTCGTCAAAAGATACATTTACTGATCTCGGACCAGAAAAAAAAAACCCTCAAAACAAAGCAATGAAAACACTTCGTCAACCCCGAATTCTTGCCTTGGTGCTCAGTGATGGCTCCTCGATGGTGGTGTAGCGTACTCTGCATCACAGAAACAAGGTCCTGGTTCGGCGAAGGCATTTCTGTGTGGAGTTTGTACCATGTTCTCCCTGTGCTTGTGCGGCTTTCTTCCAGTTGTTCTGGTTTCCTCCACCCACTTCAAAAACATGCACATAAAGTTAATTGACTGTTCCAATGACCCTCTGTTGGTCCGGCAAGCTGCTTAGGGTGTACCCCACTTTTCTGCATGGTCAGCTGACCCAATGGGGTTTACTTTTGAGTTCTTAATAGTGGAAAAATGTTGATCATCACTATATGACTGGCTTTTTAATTAAAAAAAAAAAAAATTTAAGTACAATTATTTTTAAATTTTAACATCAAAGGGATCTCGAAAAGAAATTAAGAGGAACAAATGAAGTTAAAAATTTTAATCTGCCGTATAAATTTGGCAGCGATAGGCATGGTGTGAATTTACATTAAAATACGAAGACTCACTTTCAAAAATGTAATACAAGAATAATTACAAAATTAATAATTTACAAAAATATAATTATGTAAGTGATATGATGTAATATATGTTAAAATGTTATTAGTCATTTAATTAACTCATGCAACATTACTTATTAATTTTTTTTTCAGAATTATTAATTACACACCTGAGGGGCAAGAGCGACAGGTACAATTACTATTTTGGTTCATATTATAAAATGGGCATTTTTCAGGATTTTTTCTTCAACATGATCCAATAAGCGGATCACCGCTATAATTGAAAGGTTTGTTACTTGTACCACACCCTATTCTATCACACAATTTCATCCAAATATGTTCTTTAACATTTAAAGTTATCTTCCATATAATCAAATGATCACCTTCTGGCAGAGATTATCATTACATGCCTGTAAAATTATATTTGTTTGTCTCTTGCGAGGACCTGCTTTTAAATGCACAACAGCCAATCAGCATCATTGTGCACAACAGCCAATGACTTTGTGATGTGCAACAGCCAATCAACATTGTGAGGCACAACAACAAATTAGCAACTCAACGTACAACAGCTAATCAGCATCATGATGCACAATGATCCAACTGCTTTGTAATGCACACTAGCCAATCAGCATTGTGATAGACAACAGCCAATCAGCATCTTAATGCACAACAGCCAATCAACATTGTGAGGCACATCAGAAAATTAACAACTCAATGCTCAAAGGACAAGCATCATGAGACTCAATGTCCAATCTGCTGTTATGCATAATAGCCAATCAGCATCATAATGCACAACAGCCAATGAGTGTCATGATATATAATAGCCAAATAGCATTTTGAGGCACAACAACCAGGCAGTGTTCTGATGCATAACAGCCAATCAGAAGCATCTCAATGCACAACAGCCAATCAACATTGTGAAGCACATCAGCTAATTAGCAACTCAGCGTACAACAGCCAATCAGCATCATGATGCACAATGACCCGTCTGCTTTGTAATGCACAATAGCCAATCAGCATCTTGATGCACAACAGCCAATGAGTTTTATGATACACAATAGACAGTCAGCATCACGATACACAACAGCCAATCAACATTGTGAGGCACAACAGAAAATTTAACAAGTCAATGCACAAAGGACAAACATCATGATACAGTACTCAATGGCCAATCAACTCTGTGATGCATAATGGCCAATCAGCATTATAATGCAGAACAGCCAATGAGTGTTGTGATATAGCCAATCAGCATTGTGAGGCACCTCAGCCAATCAGCATCTTGATGCACAACAACCAATCATCTCTCCAATGCATACCAGCTAAATGAGCAGCATCTCAATGCACAACAGCCAATCAGCAGTGCGCCGAAGCACAGCTGGACGTATAAAATTGTGATGGTTGATAGTTTATTATCTTTGGTGCTATAATATTATCATAACAGTTCATCTGCACGAATCTTCTTTCGAGAAAAGGATGACCGACTGCAATGTACATGTAGACTTGTTTTTCTGGGACTTTTTGCCTAAGGGGGCGCTGTTCCACCCTCAGGCACGCCTTCCTTCTTGTTAGGTCTTTTCTATTCTCTGTGCATTGATTATCTGCACAACACCTGCTTGGTAAAGATCGAGGAATCAGGTCTGTTTGACACCGCATCGAACATCCTGCTGCTTCTGAAATAGGATTGTTTATAAACAGTCTAAAAACGATGCTTTTAGGTTGGAAGGAAAAGGAGACGCCCCAGTTCAGCCCTCAGGCTTCAGCTCCGTGGTGTACAGTCTGTAAATACAGAGTCCCTGCTCATCCTTACTGGAGTAAACAAAGTTTCCTCGACAACACTCTGCAAAACGTTGAAATTCTTTCTGCGTTATTATTTACTCTTGTATTATTCCTTGCGGTCGTGTTCACGCCCTGTCCATTCATCCCTACGCATCCCGCCGCAGCGTTCCCACTCATTCGTCGTGATGCCCTGACGGCGCTTCATAAATCTTCGGTACGGAGAATCGACGGTGAACGAAGATGAGGATGAAACGGCGACTTTCACCTCTCACCCAGAGCAGCTATTAACCAGACGCGCGTCAGATAAAAGTTTCTAGAGTGTCAGGACCGACACGCCGCTACCTGAACCCTTACTGTATGTAACAAGCTCACTGAGCAGCCCATGCGTTTTCATGACGGTTTTTTTGAGGAAATCGTGTGTGTTGTGCGATTTCTGTCACCCATAAGGACGTAACACTTTGTTCGTCGTGAAAGGGGGCGGTGAGAGTGCGTAAGAGGGCCCTGTAGGGGTGAAAAGTTTGGTGAGGAAGAGCAACCAGTTGCCTTGGTTACTCCCGATTACATGCCCACCAGGGGTTTCACACTTCACACTATTATCTTGTTTAAATTGGTTCCTTACCATCTCAGGGGAAACAGGAAATAGACCAGGGGTCAGTTCTTACAGTGCATATTAAACCACATAAGGATTATTAAAGGCATGTACTTATTTGTGGTCTTTAATGTGGTGATTTTCTAAAGTCTTGGCACCCTTTTCTGTATGAATGGTGTTTTTAAGCAGAAACTGTAGAGCTGGGGTGTCAAACTCGTGCCACAAAGGGCCATGTGGCTGCAGGCTTTTGTTTCAACCTAGCATCAGCACACCTGACTCGGCTCATTCAAACAACTGCTAAGAGTCTTCAGGCATTTGATTGATCAGTCTGGCTCATTCAAACAACTGATAAGAGTCTTCAGGTAATTGATTGGTCAATCTGTGTGCTCTGTCCAGAGACTGACCAATCAAATGCCTGAAGACTCTTATCAGTTGTTTGACTGAGCCGAGTCAGGTGTGCTGCTGCTTGGTTGAAACAAAAACCTGCAGCCACATGGCCCTTTGTGGCACGAGTTTGACACCCCTGCTGTAGAGGGAGCGATTGTGGGTTAAAAAGCTTAATTTGTGATGTTTTTGGTCCTTTTTATTCTTTATTTCTGCAAAAATATTGGCAAACCCTCTCCCCAGCTGTTCTTTAATGATGTCTCATCTGCACCAAGGAACAGTGCCAAGGTTCCTCCTTCCATGTTGAAGGTTGGTGAAACATGAGTTTTGTGTCCCATGACCACTTCGGTGACTGTTTGGGTTGATTATCTTGTTGAAGTGTCGGTGTGTAGCTACATCTGAGCAAGCGTTGCAGACTTCAAGGCAAAGACAACACTTTTTAAAAGTTAATTCTGTTCAAAGCGCCTGATTAATGTCCTGACGTCCGCAAAATGTGAGTTCAATAACTTCAGTTTAAATGAGTTTATAGACAGTTACAGTATTTGAAAACCGAGTCTCACAATGATGATGTCATCAAGACTGAAGTTAACATGTGCAGTACATGAATTTGATACTTCCACACCATTTACTTGACAGAATTGTGTTGGAAGTGTTAAAACGTTTAGAATAAATTCATTTCCATGTGGAAAACTACTAATATATTAAAGTCATATGCGTCCTGTTAACTTGGTCTTTGATGACATCATTCGACGACTCAGTTTTTAACATAATCCCTGATTAAATTGTTATATTGTGATTTTGAACACGGACAGATTTTAATATTAAATTTATGTTGAGCTTAACTTTTAGCAAGTGATGTCTTTCCCTTTAAAGCTAGTATTTTAGAAGTGCCCTCAATCTTAACATCTTCGATGTTCAATTTGGTTTTATTCATGCACTGCTGCTAAGAATCTTGGACGTAGCTTTAAGTTTGAAATGGACAGGTCTATAGCAAGAAAAGCAAAAAAAAAAAAAAAAAAAGGATACACTCCTGTAACAGCATGTCCACATGTTCATTTTCTGTAACCGCTTCATCCCAACTAGGGTCGCGTGGAGGCTGGTGCACATCCCAGCCAACTCTGGGCGAGGGCAGAGTACACCCTGGACAGCTCGCCAGGCCATCGCAGGGCGGAAACACGCCAACGGCTTTGCAGTCTACTCTTGTCGAAAGTCAGCAATGGTTCTTTTACTTGCCTCACACCATAGACAGTGAGAGACATGGCCGGCCTTTGATAACCCAGTTAGCTGCACTGGGGGGGGGACACGGACTCGAACCCCCAACCCTTGGATCAGCGATCCAGCGCCTTATGCCACTAGACCATCACTGCCCGCATGGCCACATGATGAATCCAATTTGTATAGTGAACAATTTGTTCATGTATTGCTTACATAGCAGTCATACCCTGCTGGATAACATGAACAGATATCCAACAGAGCGCAATCTGTTGTTCTTCATTTGCATGCATTTTGTTGTCTGTTTTCCATTAAGGCGAAGGCGATCTGCAATGGACACCACCAAGCAAAAGTGAAAAACTGGTTGTATGGTTGTTGTGCGCTGGGATGGCATTTTGTTCAGAACACGACATCCTGTACCGCATTCGACATCCTGTACATAACAGTTCGCATATCTTGATGTCCGGTGGACCTGACTCACAGCCGGACTACAGCGCAACATCCAGAGGTGTAACGAAATAGACTGATTTTTTTTTTTTTTTTTTTTTTTCAATTTTCTTCTAATTTAGTCGTATCCAATTCCCACCCACATGACCACCACATCACACAACCACCACTGACCAGGGAGGGTGAAAGCATGCACATGCAGCCACCATGACATCCCAGTGACATCACACATCCCAGTGACATCTTGCTGCCACCCGCCGCCTCTTTTTGAACTGCTGCGCATGCGTATCAGAGGGCAGTCTAACACACTTGGAGGGAAAGCACTATCCGCCCCTCATACGAATGAGCTCACAAATGATCACTGTGAGTGATAGATCGATAAATGCCATCCTAATCAAGAATGGCTGTGACATCAGCCTGGATTCGAACTTGCAATATCTCTGATGATAGTCATGCACCTTGTCAATGCGCCACTTAGACAGAATATTAAGCCAATGACTACTGACAAGGAACGCATAGGAACTAATGAATATGTGATGTGTAGCGGGGTCCACAGTCCTCTGGGGTAACGTGAGAACCTAGAGCAGCAATGGCGAAGACTCACAACCGGATCATTTTGTTTTGCTAACTATCTATCCATTAAGCGTCCATTTAAGTTATCTGGAAGGTGTGACTGCTCTCGTAACTGGAGATGACCGCAGGCAGGCTCTGATGTCTACAGCCCGACCATTTTTAATATTATTTCTCACATTCTGTTTATGATCTTCTCGACCCACCAGTGTCATTGTTAGTAGCCTTGCAGTGACTTTGGAGAATGTCACGTCGGTGCGAGCGGGTAAAATGATTAAAAGCATTAATAAAAGAGGGTTTCTGGGAGATGTCATGTCAGTTATTGTTCATTATGTAAAAATGACATTGAAAAAACGAAACGAGAGTCATTTGAATGGCAGTGTTGCGTATTCAGAGGTGACATTCTCTTGTTATAAAAAAAGGCTATTTTAAACCTATATCTGTGTGGTGAAGGCATTTCTGTGTGGACTTTACATGTTCTGCTCATGCTTGCTTGGTTTTTTTTCCACACGATCTGATTCAAATCCCAGAGAGTCAGCAAATCAAGCTGTTACAAATCACCTCTAAGTGTGAGAGTGAATGGTCCTGTGATGGCCTGGTGAGTTGTCCAGGATGTACCTCACCCACAGTTGGCTGAGATGGGCACCAACCTCCCCGTGACCCAAATTAGGATTTAGGATTTTAGAAAAGGAACGAATGAATGAATGAGATTGCTGCCATCTAGTGGATGGTTGATTAACTTCATGGTAATGGTTCGTACAAAGTATGTATGATAATCATATTCTTTGAATTCAAGCGCCACATCCAACATGAATATGACCTCCGGGCCTTGAATTTGAGATCTATGCATGCTCTATTTTATAATAAAAAAGGCTTATAATAATCATGAACCTTACAACGGCTACACTTATGTAGAGTTGATTGCTTGATAGTCTTCTGCATAATTAAAAAAAATTCGCACCCATATAATCAGAGATATGGGTGGCTCTCCTGTCCCAGGCCCTGTTTTGAGATAGAGTCTATGAAAATAATGTTCAAATATGCTAATAGGGGTTTGGAAAGAACAAGATTTCAGATACAAACAGCTGAAATGAGTTTCCTTCGGAGGGTGTCTGGGCTCAAACTTGAACATAGATTAAAGAGCTCAGACATCTGGGAAGGGTTCGAGGTGGAGCCGCTGCTCCTCAGCATCAAAAGGATTCAATTGAGGTGGTTCGGGAATCCAATTAGGATGCTTCCTGGTCGTCTATCTTTAGAGGTGTCCCATGCATGTCTAACTCGGAAGAGGTTCCTGAAGCAGACCCAGAACTCGCTCGAGGGATTATATATCCCATCTGGTCTGGGAATGCCTTGTGATCCCTCAGGAAGACCTGGAGAGTGTTGCTGGTGAGAGGAATGCTAGGTTTATCTCTTATCTCCTTAGCTCCTAGCCAAGGTGCCTCAACACTCCAACCTTGGATCAGTGGAAGAAGATGGATGGCTGGATGGATTGATTTTATGCCCCCCCCTCCCTTAAAAAAGCTATGTGGTGGGAGGATTTAGGCTTGAAACCACATTATTTAGACGCATCATTCTGATCAATTTATAAAAGATGTGAATTTATAACGAACCATGTCAGATTTATTGAGAAGATAAAGCCATTAAAACTCTTCGAGAGCATTGGTATGGAACATAATCTAGTGTGACGAGCCTTTTAAACAATGCCATATTGCTCTACAAACACTGTGTGAGATGTTTCAGGCTGAGAGAAGTTCCATGTTTTAAAGTGAATGAAGCTTTTGCTTCATTTTGCCGTCACTGTGGTTCAGGCGCACCACTAACTCTCCTATGAGTGAAGACTGCAGTAATGATTTCCTCTCAGGAAGCTTGGAAACAGTGAGTTTATGAGAATGAGATGCAAATGTAATGTAGCCTAGTTTCATCGTGTGACTCGGAGGCCGGGTGCATCTGCTGCTTCTGCGCTGACTTCATGAATATCAGATTAATAATCAGGATGTGTTTATCCATTAGCTCTTCCAGTCCATAGAGGATTCTGAGTATTTCAGCAATTAAAAAAAGAGCTAAGTGACCCTATGCTCAAGGCGTAAAAACTAGCTTTATATACATTAGCTGTCATAATGACTGCATTCATCATGAAACAACACAAAGTCTTCAGCACTCTTTAGCCGTGTAGTACTTGGCACGCTTGCCTCATAGCTAGAAGGTCCTGGGTTCGAGGCTCAGGCTCGGCAAGGGCATTTCTGTGTGAGGTCTCCCTGTGCTTGCGTGGGTTTCGTCTGGGTTCTCTGGTTTTCTCCAACAGTCCAAAGACATGCCTGTTAGTCTAACTGGCTGTTCCAAATTGCTCCTAGTCCTGAATGTAAGCATGAGTGTGAACCATTGTGTGTGTCGCCTTGTGATTGTCTGGTGAGCTGTGCAGCATGTACCCTTCCTGGATGGGTAGTGACCATAGTAGTGAGGATTCAGTGGTTGAGTTGAGTGGGGGGATGAGTGAGGTCTGGAGAATACATGCTGTATATAAATTTGCATATCAGTGACTATTACATTTTATTAAGATGTATATACAGGGATCTCTCACTTTCCGCGGTTAATTGGGACCGAGACCCCCGCGACCACTGAATTCTGCGAAGTAGGATCGACCCACCCTGACTGACATATACGCACATGTATATGTGTATATAATGTCAATAAATACATATTCACTGCTATAAATGATTATAATAAACATTTAAAAATAATGCATAAGATGTAAATAAAATATAAATACTGTACACACACATACAGTAAGTGCTTTTATGGGTTGTTTTTGATTGTTTGGGGTTTTTCATAATTGGCCTTGTTTTGTGGCATTTCCCTTAATTTCCGTATTTTTCAATATTTTTTTCGATGAATATTTTTTGAAAAACCTGCGATGCACTGAAGCCACAGGAACTGACGCATAAAGTAGCGAGGGATCACTGTATTGTAAACAAGAGGTTACGATCACTAGAGGATTACAAACTAAACGCATTTTCATGTTACTCCTAATCTCTTATGCTCCGAGTTAATTTAGTAAAAATTGGGGTTGCCAAGGAAACATAAACAACATCAATGGTGTGTTACTGTATACTTTGTGTAAGGATTTTGTTTTTAATGCGCTCAGATCTGCATGATGTAGTAGTGAGGCGGAAACGAACACATCAACGCAGTGTTTATTGTTGTTTTTGCCGTGTAGTATCTCAGCCAACACTGACCAAAGGTGGGGTACACCCAGAACAGCTCACTGAACCATCGCAATGCAACACACCATTCACACTTACACCTATGGGAAATTTAGAAAAGCCAAACTCTTCAGGTCACAGGCTGGCGAAGGTGGGGTACACCCTGAACAGATCATCAGACTATTGCAGGTCCAGGAGGAAATCGGACTACCTGGATTGATTTGGACGGTGGCATAGTGGTTAGCATGTCTGCCTTACAAGCAAGAACACCCTGACTTCAATTTCCAGTTCGTGTGCTTCTGAGTGGGGTTTGTATATTCTACCTGCGCTTGCATTGGTTTCCTCTGGGTATTCCGGTTTCTTCACAAAAGCATGCACAGTAGATTAATAGGCTATTCTAAATCGCCCCTAGATGTGACTGCGATTGTGAATGGTTGTGTAAGTATCGACCCTGTGATGGCCCGGCAAGCTGTCCAGATTGTACTCGGCTCTTGCCGAGTCAGCTGAGATATTTGCCAGCCTCCCTGCGACCGTAATTAGGATTAAGTGTTTAAGAAACTGTATGAATGCATAAAGTTTGATTATCACCCCCCATTATTATGAACCCCATCATTTATTTCTAGTACAGTACAAACACTTTACAGAACCAGTTGAATAAAATCCACCTGCAGACAATTAAACCGTCACTATAAATACACACCGGTTCCTGGAAAGCCCCCGAGAGGACAGAAGTGTGACCTAGTGGGTCAGTCCGTGGTCCGGGATCGATCTGGTGAAGAATATGTGGCAAGAATTGAAAATTACACCTACCAGCCTGACAGTGTGAGAGACCTTGTGAAAAGAA
>CM045730.1:2890000-2900000 GCA_024760905.1 Plotosus lineatus | reverse complement strand
TCGTCATTTCGTAGCATGTCTCTTGGCTGCACTGCCTCTAGTATGTGTATGTGAATGTTAGTTCTTTTTATCCAATCAGATTTCAGCGTCTAAGTTGCTGCCATGTCAATCTAATCTGTGCATGGCCTTCCAATTCAGCAGTGCTGGCCAAAGATGCGTGAACTATGTTAGCAATGGGGATGTTTCTTTAACCAACCAGATTTCAGATTCGCCTCACTGGGCCAGCTGGTCTACAATAACATCAGCATTTTTTTCCGCCCTCTGATTGGTCGGTCGGTGCAAATCTATCTGAATAGTCTGTAGCGATCCACACATGATGCACTTAAGTTAGAATTTTTTTGCACACAAAGACTGAGGGAGGAGAATAAATTGACCTGGTCTCGGACATTAAAAAAATCTATTTTCATGGCGGACTTTCCCAGAAAAGCTAGACATCATAAGGAGAGCTCGATGAGGTAAGGTTTATGCTTGTTACCTTTGGCTAGGCACGACTCTCTCTCTCTGCGGTTCCACTCCTTGTTATTGTTGTGTCTTTGTATATTATTGATGGTTTGTATAATTGCGACATGATAGTGATAGTAATTAGAGATGGATTAATTCCGTTGGGTCCCACTGAAGGCACAGGTACCAAATGCACAGCCCACCACTGCGTGATCTACTTTTAGAACTTCTGGATGCTTTAGGTCATAATAGCACAGAAATTTTAAAAGTTTCACAAACTTTCAAGCATGACTGTATGTGATATATGATATCAACACTATATTGGGAGCTTCTTCTTAAAGGCTAGTGTTAAATCTATATAAATGATGTGTACCTGTAAGCTGAATCTCCTGGAGGAAACTATTTCAGTCTTCAGTTCCTTCTTCCTGATGAATTGCTGCTGTTTACTCTCCAGCAAGCATGTCGAGATTTAAATGAAAATTTCTCAGCCTGTGGTTCTCACAGTGGGGTCTGGGAATGGCTCAAGAGATAAGCACAGTAACGCCATTAAAGCAAATGCAAGAATTGACTGATCACATACATGGAACGAGTTTTAATCAAAATCTCGATCAATGACAAACAAGTTTAAAAGAAATGGAAAACAGGTGAGAATGTAGAAAGAAAACTAGAGAAACTACTGGACATGTGTTTGTAGAGCAGTGGAAATGGTTAGGGTTCTCAGAGCAGAAAATTCAAGCAATTAAACAAGCCAACAATTTGAAGTCCTATCGTGAATTTCAAATTTTTTAAACTTGTGATTAAATTTGATTTTTATATAAATCTACATCTACAAACAAATAAAGTAAAAACAGGTGCACTCGGAGAGTGTAAACCTCCACCAAGGTAGTGCAATCTTATCTTTACACAGCTTATAGTGGCAGATAATAGAAAAATATGGTGCCCCCTTGTGGCCTGTTCTGCAGTAATTTTGGATCTTTGTATTTTCTCCCGGTGCACTCTGTATGATTTCCACCTCCTTTCCCTTTTGCGCAATAAAAAAATACTTCCAAACCATTTTGGATCAAAACTCAAATCACCCCCAAAATTTAAACAGTTCTCTGTTGGGCCAAGACCCATATTAAGTAAGTTGTTGTAGTTACAGACCACTTGGTAGAGGTAACAAACCTGCAAACAGATTATTTGTTTTACCTCTACCAAGAAGGTACTATTTTATTCTAGGTTGGTTTGTTTGTTCATGAACAAGAATGCTCCAAAAATTACACTTGGAATTTCATGAAATTGGACAAGGCTTGGGAGATGTTTAGGATCAAATGTTGGATCCTATAACATTTTTTAAAGGATTCTCTGAAGATGAGATACAGTGGCAGTGGTGACCTGGTGGTAAAGGGCGCTGGATCACTTATCCTAAGGTTGGGGGTTCGAGTCCCACTCTCCACAAGGTTGTCACTGTCCCCCCCCAGTGCAGCTAACTGGGTTATCAAAGGCGGGCCATGTCTCTCACTGTCTATGGTGAGAGGTTCATGTAAAAGAACCATTGCTGACTTTCGCAAAGAGGAGCTGCAAAGCCGTCAGCGTGTTTCTACGCTCGATAAAGGGTTGTGTCAGGAAGGGCATCCGACGTACAAATCAAAACCTACACCAAATCAAAACATGCAAATCAGATGATTCACTGTGGCGACCCCTGGAAAAGGGAAAAAGCCGAAAGGAAAAGAATTCCCTGAAGATGAGATATTATTATTATTATAATTTTTTAAACCTTGAAGGTATTACGGTTTTGAATAGCCGTGAAAGATGACTCCAAAGTGTCAAAGATTTTTTTAAAAAATCTTTAAAATTTCCCTCTTGGCTTTTTCTGGCATACTAATGCATCATGGTGTGCCGGGCCTCCGGATTAGCTGGACGTCTTCCTCTGCCGAACCCAAGCACAGTGGTATATAATAACATAGGAGGAGGAAGCCAAACTCAAGATCATTTCAGGAGAAGTTACAGAAATAGCTTCCTGAAGAACTGTGGAGTTTTTTTTTTTTTTAAATAGGAATCAATCTTTGGTGCTTCACTGGTGTCAATAATGAAAAATAACGGTCTACGATAGTACAGTATGGTTTCTTTATATTTTGCGTCATGTAGGGGATTGCTGAGCTTGGTGGAGGTTTGTGCTCTCTGAATGCTCTTGTTGTGTACTTTAAAACTATAATAAGCAAACAAACAACTACAAAAATTGCATAGTTGTTTTTTTTCAAAGTAAAATGTCATAAATGTCAAACTTAATGCATTTGATTCTTTCTTTTACTTGCTGTCAAGTTGAAACAAATAAGCAGACAAATAAACGTGATGCTCCACTTTTAAAGTGTTCAGTGTCACACAGCGAATATTATTTGACTTTCATTATAAAATAAAGCTGCAATTATGGAGTGATCCTGCAGGAAGTAACTGGTTGGAGAACCGTTGTCATGACGATTATGTTTTTTTTTTTTTGTTTTTTTTTTTGTGTTTTAGTGCAGTGATCTGTAGATGTTGAAAAGTAATAGAAGCGAAGGCAGCATTAGAGGTGTGTTTAATAAGCGGATGCACCCTGAGACCACCAGAGGACATGAAACAAACCGAGTGGTTTGTGGATGTGTGTGTGACAAGCTTAACTGAAAGACACTGAAGCAGCAACCGGATCCTAGGTGAGCAATTACAGCACAGCCAGGGGCCACACACACACACACACACACACACACACACACACACACACACACACACACACACACACACACACACACACACACACACACACACACATACATACACACAACACTGCCACCCCTGGATTGTATTAGGACATGTATTAGGGACCTCTGTGAGTTCAGGACTCATCTGTCAAAGTTGAGCTGCACAGTTGGACTAAAAGTGACAACGGACTTATTTTTGCTGTTCACTGCAGCCTGCTAGTCTTCCTCTGCTGTCTTTCTGCCTTGTGGCCTTCCTTCTCGCTCTCCCACTCATTCCTTAATCTTCACGCCTCACTCTTCAGCCCCACAGAAACCCAAAAGGTTGACTGATGTGAAGAAAGGTTTGGATGTTTTTTCTGTTTTGTTTTGTTTTGCGTTCACTTTTCTTGAGGACAAAATAAAAACCACAACATGAATGCGTCAGATCTTTTGATCACTTTCCACCCCTCCTTCTCTTTCTCCTTAAGGAAAAGTGTCATCAGTAATCTTTCCCATTTTACTAATGGTAGTAAGTAGATGTGTATTTTTGGGTAATATTAAATATTGATTAATAATAAGGATTAATAATATATTTGTAATATCTTGAGATGAGGGAGCTCTTGGGCTAAAAATGGTTGACAACTAAGTTGGGCCATTTTAAAAGACGATGCCAGAACTTTTTAACCCTATCACGTAAACCGAGTATGTGAGGAATGTGGATTTGTGCCTTAATCACTAATACTCCCAGGTCCCCTCTGACCTGCAGGGATAGCCCCCTGCCCTAGGTGCCAGCCAGGTATGGCTTGAAGAGCCCCTGCTTGTATTGCCAGCATGTGTCTGTCCTACAGCTGCCGTTCAGCACACCGGCGTTTGTTTGTCATCCCTTGCATGTGAAGACTGGACTTGGGAGAACAGGTGGAAGACACCAACCCCAGGTACAACAGCTCAGCACAGCGTTGCAGAGTGCTCAGGGCATGTGGTGACATCACAACCGTCTGCTGCCCCTCACTCCAGCCCAGTCGTCTGGGTAACACCTGGCCACTGGATCCAGGTATTGCCTGAGAAGAGAGAGTGAGCCTGACATCATGCAACTCCCTCTTACTTTAAACAAAGTCAAGTGCACATCAGGACCCATCTCATCTCATGTCATCTCACCTAACCCACCTAGCTCGTCCTGGTCATCGTCGTTAGCGATGGATGAACTGACAATACGGTATGGTGATGTAGCTTACAGAAGGCTATGGTTGCTGAATTGCTGGATGTCAAAATGATGTTCCGAAAACAAAGTGGGCTTTATAGATAATTGGTGTACATTTGAGGGTAAAACTGGCCTGATAGGGCGGGACAGTGTCTTCTTGC
The DNA here is from genome assembly GCA_024760905.1 of Plotosus lineatus. Taxonomy (NCBI): domain Eukaryota; kingdom Metazoa; phylum Chordata; class Actinopteri; order Siluriformes; family Plotosidae; genus Plotosus; species Plotosus lineatus. The sequence goes on along the minus strand of CM045730.1, from coordinate 2,895,507 downwards.
AGCATAGCACATAGTCTAAGAACAGGGCTAGTCTGTCAGTGACTATCCAGAGCCAAGGCTAGAGGGCAGACAAACCGGCTAATCCGAGCGTCTGATAGCTACGCAGAGTCATCACGTAAGGTCACGTTTATTATATATATATATATATATATGTATATGTATATATATATATACAAAAGGACAGGACAAAGGCTTTCTATTGAAACTCCATTTATCACTACAGATCTGTAGTGATAAATGGAGTTTCAATAGAAAGCCTTTGTCCTGTCCTTTTGTTTATTTGCTCTACCAAAAAGTATTGAGCACTCTCCTACGGAAGGATCTACTCAGAAAATCCTGTATATATATATATATATGTATATATGTATATATGTATATATGTATATATGTATATGTATATATATATATATATATATATATATACAGTCAAACCTCCGCTGACGAACGCTTAAGCTCACGAACTTTTCGCCTCAAGAACTTTAAATTCGCGAAAATATAGTCTCGGCTGACGAACTAGTTTTCGGCGGATGAACCAAACCACGCGGTCGAACAGCGCCACGGTGGCGGCCACGAGAAGCTGACGCACGCTCACGGCGTCACAGTTCGTCACCCCCTTTCTTTGAATGCGGAAGTGGTTTGTGTTTGATAGACATTTTGGACCATATTGAGTGTACTTTTGCTATTATGGGACCGAAAAAGACCCACCACAGGCGGCGATCATTGAAAAACACGAACGAGGTGTGCGTTTGTATGACTCAGCGTCCCAGTACCAGTACGCTAAGTCTACCATTGCTCCCATCCTTAAGAACAAGGAAGCTATTAAGGGTGCGTGTGTGGCTAAGGGTGTTTCCAAACAGTAGGCGTTTCCAAACTCTCCTTCCAAACAGTAAGTCCCTCCCTCCCTCCTCCTCCCACTCCATTCCATCAAGCCATCAACTACCATCACAAAGGGAAATAAAACGACTTTATTATACAGTACAGTTTATTTCTTTAATTACAATACAATAGACATTTATTATACATAAAATAAGGTATATTTTTGTGTAGTTTTAAGGCTTATTTAGTAGAAAATTATGTTTTATGGGGACCTGGGAACGGATTATTCTCATTTTAATGGTTTCTTATGGGAAATAAATGTTCGAAGACGAACTTTTCGCCTCACACACACTTTCTAGGAACCAATTATGTTCGTGAGCTGAGGTATCACTGTATATATATATATATATATATATATATATATATATATGTATATATATATATATATATGTATATATATATATATATATGTATGTATATATATATATATATATATGTATGTATATATATATATATATATATATATATATGTGTGTGTGTGTATGTTCTTAATGTTTTTTATTTTACTGTAGAGGACACCATACAAGCATGTAGAGAACATGCAAACTCCACACAGAAACACCCTCACCGAGTGCAGGACATAATCCTAGAACCTTAGTAGACAGGCTAAACGCTTTTGTGCTTTCCTGTATCTTAAGCTTTTAGCCTGGTCGCAGCAGACCAGCATATATTTTGCTACATGCATTGACAAAACTTTGGTGGTCTCTTATGATTTACTGGGAGGAACAGCCTCCAGGCCCTGCGCTGGACTGGCCCAGAGTCGGCTGAGATGCACGCTAGCCTCCCTGCAACCCGAATTAGGATTAGGCGGTTCAGAAAATGAACGAATTAGTGAAGAATTCTGTACAAAACCACCCCACCCCATCCCTCAGACATGTGGACAGCATGGCAGCTTGTAAGTTTTCACATGCAGAGAGTGAGCAATGTTGTTGTAGGACTCTTGACACCCTCCCCAGTTTTCCTAAATATACATTCTAATCTCTCGTAGACAGTAAACCAGGGCTGATGCAGGTCTAAAAGGTCTCTCTGTGAACCTCGTATCACTCTTTTTTGCCCACCAAAGAATACTTATAAAATAGTCAGTCGGGTGAGATTGACTGTATGTTTAGAGATAGACCATAGTAAGATTCATTCATTCATTGTCTTCCGCTTCTTCCAGAGTCGGGTCGTGGTGGCAGCAAACTAAGTAAAGAGGCCCAGACATCCCTCTCCCCAGCCACTTCCTCCAGTTCTTCCAGGGGACACCGAGGCGTTCCCAGACAAGCCGAGACACAGAGTCCCTCCAGCGTGTTCTAGGCCGATCCCGAGGTCTCTTCCCGCTTGGACATGCCTTGCCTGAAACACCACACCAGGGAGGCATTTGGGATGCATTCTAACTAGATGCCTGAACCTCTCAACTAATAGTAGGATATTTTAGTTGAATGCGGCATGATGTTCCAGCCTCTTTCCATCTTGTTCCTCTGCTACTGGTGTCTAACCTTCAGTGGTTCTCCAAAAAGGATTTTTATTGCTACAGAAATAGTTCAAATAAATGAAGCGTTTCATCTAATATATACAGTATATATATATATATATATATATATATATCTCATCTTCTTTTCTTTCGGATTTTTCCCGTTCTCGAGAGTCGCCACAGTGAATCATCTGATTCGCACATTTGATTTGGCATGGGTTTTTACATCGGATGCCCTTCCTGTCACAACCCTTTTTAGCAAGGGACAGAAACACGCTGACGGATTTGCAGCTCCTCTTTACGAAAGTCAGCAATGGTTCTTTTACATGCCTCTCACCATAGACAGTGACAGACATGGCCCGCCTTTGATAACCCAGTTAGCTGCACTGGGGGGGACAGTGACAACCTTGCAGAGAGTGGGACTTGAACCCCCAACCTTTCCAGTGCCCTATACCACTAGACCACCACTGCCATATATATATATATATATATATATATATATAGAGGATTTTCTGAGTAGATCCTTCCGTAGGAGAGTGCTCAATACTTTTTGGTAGAGCAAATAAACAAAAATAAAAGGACAGGACAAAGACTTTCTATTGAAACTCCATTTATCACTACAGATCTGTTTCGAGGGGTGGTGAAACCATCCTCTCTCTTCAGGTGATTATAGAAGTGATTATATTCTTCTATAATCACCTGAAGAGAGAGGATGGTTTCACCACCCCTCGAAACAGATCTGTAGTGATAAATGGAGTTTCAATAGAAAGTCTTTGTCCTGTCCTTTTATTTTTGTGTATATATATATATATATATATATATATATATATATATATATATATATATATATATAATATATATATATATCCTCCTCGAATCGCCACCTTATCGTGGTGGAGGGGTTTGCGTGACCTAATGATCCTAGGAGCTATGTTGTCGGGGGCAAATGCCCTGGTAGGGTCACCCAAGGCAAACAGGTCCGGGGTGAAGGTCCAGACAAAGTGCGATTCAAAACAGACCCCTAAGACATGAGAAAACAACAGAGGAATCAGTCTCCCTTGCCCGGACGCTGGTCACCGGGTTCCCTCCTGGAGCCAGGCCCAGGAGGGGCTCGGCGGCGCCTGGTGGTCGGGCTTATGCCCATGGAGCCTGGCCGGGCCCAGCCCGAAAAGGAGACATGGGTCCGCCTCCCATGGACCCACCACCCGTGGGAGGAGTTTTAGGGTCGGGTGCAGTGTGAGTTGGGTGGCAGCCGAAGGCATGGGTTCTGTCGGACTGATCCTCGGCTGCTTACTCTGACCTTCGGGACATGGAATGTCACCTCTCTGGCGGAAAGGAGCCCGATTTGGTGCGTGAGGTGGAGAGATACCGACTAGATATAGTCGGGCTCACCTCAACGCATAGCTTGGGCTCTGGAACCATCCACCTCGAAAGAGGCTGGACCTTCTTCTATTCTGGAGTTGCCCAGGGGGAGAGGCGGCGAGCCGGTGTGGGTATTTTTGTTGCCCCGTCTCGGTGCCCAAATGTTGGGGTTCTCCCGGTTGACGAAAGGGTAGCTTCCCTCCGTCTTCGGGTGGGGGACGGGTCCTGACTGTTATTTGTGCTTATGCACCAAATGACAGTTCAGAGTACCCACCCTTTTTGGAGTCTTTGGGGGGGGTGTTGGAGAACGCTCCCTCGGGAGACTCGCTCGTTGTCTTGGGAGACTTCAATGCCCATGTGGGCAACGATAGTGTGACCTGGAAGGGTGTGATCGGTAGGTACGGCCTCTCCAGTCTGAATCCGAATGGTGTGTCGTTGTTGGACTTCTGTGCTCGTCATAGTTTGTCTATCACGAACACCATGTTCGAACATAAGGGTGTCCATAAGTGCACTTGGCACCAGGACACCCTAGGTCGCAGTTCGATGATTGACTTTGTAGTCGTGTCATCGGACTTGCGACCATATGTTCTGGACACTCGGGTGAAGAGAGGAGCTGAGCTGTCTACCGATCACTACCTGGTGGTGAGTTGGCCGGTGGTGTGGGAGGTTGCCTTCCAGACCTGGCAGGCCCAAGCGTGTAATCAGGGTCTGCTGGGAACGTTTGGCGGAGCCCCTGTCCGAGAGGCCTTTAACTCCCACCTCCGGCAGAGCTACAACCACGTTCCGGAGGAGGCGGGGACATGGAATCTGAATGGGCCATGTTTCGTGCCTCCATTGCTGAGGCGGCAGCCCATAGCTGTGGCCGTAAGGTCGCCGGTGCTTGTCGTGGCGGTAATCCCGAACCCGGTGGTGGACACCTGCGGTGAAGGGGGCCGTCCAGCTGAAGAAGGAGGCCTATCGGGTTTTATTAGCCTGTGGGACTCCTGAGGCAGCAAACGGGTACCGGCAGGCCAAGCGTGCTGCAGCCGAGGCTGTCGCAGATGCAAAATCTCGGGCGTGGGAGGAGTTCGGTGAGGGCCTGGAGAGTGATTATCGGTTGGCCTCAAAAGGTTCTGGGCCACCATCCGACGCCTCAGGAGGGGGAAGCAGTTCTTCACAAACACTGTTTACGGTGGAGGTGGGGAGCTGCTTACCTTGACTGGGGATGTTGTTGAGAGGTGGAGGGAATACTTTGAGGACCTTCTCAATCCCACCAACACGCCCTCCGTGGAAGAGGAAGACCCTGGGGGTTCGGGTGAGGGTCCGCCCATCACTGGAGTGGAGGTCACTGAGGTTGTCAAAAGCTCCTCGGTGGTCGAGCTCCGGGTTGGACGAGATCCGCCCGAATACCTCAGGACTCTGGATGTTGTAGGACTGTCTTGGTTGACACGTCTCTGCAACATCGCGTGGTCATCGGGGCTGTACCTCTGGATTGGCAAACTGGGGTGGTGGTCCCAATTTTTAAGAAGGGGACCGGAGGGTGTGTTCCAATTATCGGGAATTACACTCCTCAGCCTACCTGGTAAAGTCTATGCAGGGGTACTAGAGAGGAGGATCCGACCGATAGTCGAACCTCGGATTCAGGAGGAACAATGTGGTTTTCGTCCTGGCCGCAGCACTCTTGACCAACTCTATACGCTCCACAGGATTCTGGAGGGGGCATGGGAGTTTGCCCAATCTGTCCACATGTGCTTTGTGGATTTGGAGAAGGCTTTCGACCGTGTCCCTCGAAAGATCTTGTGGGGCGTGCTCGAGAGTACGGGCGTTCGGATCCGTT